>APFE030312134.1:10880-51539 GCA_000404065.3 Pinus taeda
ACAGCATATATGGGAAAGTTTTGAGGCTTGTCTTCACTGCTGACCATGTATTTCATAAGTGACTCTCTATATAGCCTCTTGGGTTGACCAAAGACTGAGATGGTAGCATATGACATGTCTAATTTTAGGGAACCTTGGAGTTTAGCCCCCCATGATCTTGATAACAACATTCCATATTTGGGTGGGATATCAGCAACTACAACATCCATTAGAATTGTTTTATTTGGGTACTGGACAAGTGACACACAAAGATCTTTTATTAAGCCTAAACATTTGACTTGGCTGGAGTCAAATGAAAACAGGTCCTTATAAGGTCTTGTAATGTCTAGGTTGATCCTCTCCATCACTGGTTTAGGCATAAGGTTGTGAGAGGCGCCCGAATCAAACATTGCATTATGTAGTATTTTATCATGAACATGCAGGCTGACATAAAAAGGTAAGATCCCTGTAACTGCTGTCTTTCCATCAACCTCTGGACCGAAAAGAAATTCAGGGGTGTCATCTAACACACTTACATTATCTTTATTACGGGTAAGTTGAAGGGACTTCTTGATTTGTTGTTTGTAAATGTCATGCTTGGCTAATTTTGAAAGAGGAATAGCTATCTTCATTTTGCCAATTTCAGCTTCTAAGTCAAAAGGTCTTTCAGATTGGATCTTGGTATTGTGGGTGACAACCTTCTCCTTGTTTATTAAGTTTTCCTCTTGATTCTTATCTTGATCTTGAGACTTATCCTTTTTACTCATCTCTTGAGGAGTATTGCTTGGATTAGCTTGCAAAGGTGATGCAGCCATTGGCTGTTGTTTTGAGGAAATAGTTCAGTAACTTCTTGAACGGTTACTTCATTTGTAACTGAATCAGTCTTGTCATGTGGTTCTGTGACTATGGCCCTTTTGGGCTGCAGGTTGTCCTTTGCTTTTTCAGGGTGTGTTACATTTATAGTTCTACTTCTTAGCTTGTATTGCTTATGAACTTCATAAACAGCTGTGTCATAACCTTGTTTAAAGTCAAATGACTCACTTGACTTGGTTTGGAACTGCTTAATGTCATCCTCCTTATGATCTTCATGACTCAAAAAAACTTGTTGCTCATCATTCAGGCCCATTAGGTTAATGTGGGTGTCATCTACTTGCTCATTTGAAGTGGATTCTTCAGTATAGTTTTCCTGGAACAGAGGTCTTATCTCTGGATCAGAACTAGCCTTGCCAACGTTTGGGCTTTGATTTCTCCTAAAATTGGGATTCCTGATAGGGTTACTTTGTGGTGCTTCCCATGATGACTTTCTCTCAACTGATTCTACTCTGTCACCCAACTTCTTCATGCCAGTGAGTATTGCATCCAGTTTCTGATCAAAGGCTGAGGGTTCTTCTATGAAGGTGGTTCTTTTTTCCAATCTTGCCCTGTTTCTTTTGGCAATTAGGTTAGCCTCTACTGTGACAACAACTTTTTGGGCATCTTCAAGGGTTTTAGGGGCTCTTTCCTTCAACTGATATGCCATATCAGGGTCAAAACCATCCGGAAATTTGTACAAATCTAAATCAGGGGGAGGTCTTAAATTCTGCGGTATTGCGTTATATACATTGTTGAATCTTGCACAATACTCCAAAACGGTCTCCTGAGGACCTCGTTTGATTGTATCATATTCACCCAGTATGTGCAAGGGACCTTTCTTCTTTTCCCATCTATTAGTAAAGGCTTGGTAAAGCTCATCAGGAGTTGTTATAGTATTTGCAGTGAATGATCTAAACCAGGTTCTTACATCACCTGTCAGGCTCTGAACAAAAATTCTCATTCTCACACTGTCATCATCAATTTCATAGTTCTCAAAATGATCTTGCATCCTTCTGGCATGCTGAATAGCTGTGAAAGGGCCAGTGGAGTCAAAGTATGAGATTTTGGATTGGTAGTCATGAAGTAGGGTTGCTGCATTAGCAGGTAACTGCAGAGGCGCATATCTATTAGCCATATTTGCAGGGTTTATAGGATTGACAGGGAGAAACGGGACAACAGGAACTATTGGGACAATAGGGGTAATAGGTATGGCAGAGACTACAGTGTTGGTCAAGGGAATATGTGAAGTGGATGAAGGTGTGAAAGTAGGGCTTTGAGATGTAGATGGTGAACTAGGGGAACCAGGGGTAGACTGGAATAGAACCTTGATTGGAGTGGGAACAGGGTTAAGGAAGACTGTCTCAGGGCTCAAGTCAGAAGGATTTTCCTGTTTTGGCTGCTTCCTAATGTTTTTAGGGATTGTGTTAGGGTTTTAAAAAACAGTTGGTGGGTTAGGGTCAAGATTTGACCTTGTATACCGTTGATTCTTCTTGGGAGCCAGCTTCTGAACTTGTTTTTGAGTATTCTTAGAATTTTCTTGTATTTGCAAGGGCCAGACAAGATTTTGGAATGGCTGTGTATGTCTCAAAGCTAGTATGAAGATAGACTAAAGCAGCTTTTATGTAAACTTGTTAATGTAAAACAGAAACAGTTTTGAAGGCTTCTTGGCTAACATTCAGGCTTCACCTGTAGCTTTAGGAAATATACAGCAATTAGAAAATCCTGAGGTTGTCCCCAGTGGGGTCGCCATTTATGTTAACACCCAGGTTGTTCCCTATGACTCCCAAGGGAATACGACTGGGGTAACCACTAACCAAGCTTTGGATTATAGATCCTAGCCTATCTATAATCAGAGAGGGATCTCTCTCTTTAAGTTTGGGCTCTGCTTTGTGAAGATTTTAGGCTAGTTATAAGTTTTAGTTTTTTGTTTCAGACTTTGGTTGTGAACTGTTATTGTGAGAAGGGCATGAAATGTGTGAAAGATACTAATCCATTGGGTATGTGGAGTTAGAAGTATGAGACAGTCCTGGTGCCTGTGATGGAGAAAGTTTTACTATAAGGCTAGATGGGTATTCTTAATATAAATTTCTGATTAGTGAGTGAAACAATGGGGAATGGAATTACCGATAGTGTGATAACAATTTGAACAACAATTTGTACTTAGTAGCATACATGAATTACTAAATAGTAACTGTGAAATATTCAGGGCTTATTGGAGCAGTTAAGAATTCCAATTTAAACAGCTAAAGTTATAGAAAACATTTATAGTGAAGATAGATTGAGATCAGGGTGTCTCCATGGACAAATCCTGAGCTATTCTTTTTCTTTCTTCCTATTATTTAGAACAACATATGGGAGATGTGAGCTTAAACTAATAACAAACATTAACAGAGATAGAGAACACTTATTATATTAAGCCATAGCACTAGAATCTTGTAGCATTCAATGGTCCCAACACAACATGCATCAGTAAGACCCAATTCCTGTAAACTCCAAGCTTTATTTATATCATCCTTCAGAAATTACAGCCGAGTTCTCATTTCTTCATAAGAGAACGACAAAACACAAACCCCTTGAAAGTTTATGCGAGGGGGAATATATACAATAGGTTTTTCAAAATATATGAATGCTGAGTCATTTGATAGATTAACTACGCTCACCAACTTTACAAAATAGCAGATAAGGAAGTTATTACTACCCTAAATGTAAGATAAATGGTCTTTAATTCTGTCAGAACTCTTCTTGACCTTTGGAGGACACTGAGTCGGTTGAGTGTTCTGCATTAATGCTGAATGATGTGTCTTTATACTCTATCATGCTGTAGCTTTATCGCCCTGTTACCTGTAGCTGTCAGTGTTGCTTTTAGTGGCCGAATCTTCCTGCTGAGTTGGCTCATTCCACTTTTTCCAGTCATAGTGTATGCATCATACTTTCTGAATATGCTGACTTATATATTTCGATGACAAAACTTTGATGAAAACCTCCTGCTTATAGTAATAACTGTATCATTGAGGTCCACCATTCCTGTGTAGGCAATTGATGCCTCAAAATTGCATCTAAGGTCTCATCTGCCTCTGTGTATTTGTAGAAGTTTGGAGGCACTTTAAACAAATGGTTGATCTGATTCATAATAAAAAACAAGTTCTCTATTCTGTCATAGAGACTTTGCCCAAATGCTGGCCTTGTTACCTGTGAGGTGCTTGATCCTTGACTGATATGATTGGTGGCAAATGTATTCACCCTTTTTGCATAAACCTCATGTGATAGCAGTCTCCCTGCACTGTTGAGCAAGCTGGGAAGACCTCTGCCCTGTAATGCTGCAAACTTGTCCATGAATTTTTTGACCTCTGTTTGCATGTCCTAGCTTCTTCTATCCAATGTCTGTACCAGGCTTTTCAATGTGAGGACCCTCTTTATCAACTGGATAGTTTATGTTCTGTTGGAGATCCCAATTGCTACCAGCTGAGGACCTGTCCGGTTATTAAGCACATTAATCATTCTGCTGGCTATCTCAGGCATACTGCCTAGAGATGCCCTTGCTCTATGGACTTCCTTCTGTGCTTTGCTTATGAGCTCCATTTGCTCATGGATGGTCTCAATATATTGCCACTGATCCATTATTGATTGGCCAATGTGGGTCCACAAAACTACCCTGATCTCAGCCACCACTTTGTCAAGGGTGAGCTCTTTCTCCAGCTCCTTTATCTTCTCTTTGAGAGCTTTTATTTCTCTCCCTTTCTCAACCACATTCTTCTTGGATTTGTCATATCTTTCATTCAGCTTAGCCAAATTTTCCTTGGCTCCATTCAGCTCTGTCATCTGGGCTTCGAGGACCTTGATCTCACTCATCAATTTCTGCATATCGAGGCTCGGAGCCTGCTCTGAAGTTGGTGCTGGTGCTGATGTTGATGTTGATGGCGTTGCTTGCTCTGTAGGAGGAGCGATAGTCTGTGGGGGATCCTCAAGGTTTATGACCTCTGGAGGGGGCTGAGAAGTCTGATCTCCCTCTTTCTGCTGTAGGGCTGCCTGCAGTGCAGCCTCTGTGTCCTCCAGCTTCCCTTCTGTCTGCACTAGCTGTTTGTGCAATGCTACCAGCAATGTAGCTACCTCTTGGTCTTGTCTTTGTTGGGAAACCTCTTCTGTTTGAGGGTGAAAGGTTGCTGGGAGCTTCACCTTCTTTCTTAGGGCTGCAAGGTATGCATCTCTTATCTTCAGCAGCATTTGTATGGCCTTTGGATCCTTGGGGTCATGCCCAAGCTCTATGATTATGTCCTCCAAAGACCTGATCCTGTTGTCTTTGGCCTGAGAGGATGCCTTCTCCAACTCAAGTTGGGCAGCTGTATTATTTAAGCTCTTTTCCAACCTATTAGCCAACAATGTTTTGTCTGCCAATGTTGCATAGACCATCTCACCCGTTTGCTTGTGAAGTTCTATTTGGTCCATAGGGTGGATGTCCTTGGCAAGAACCTCAAGGTTGGTTCTTATATAGTCTGCAGCTGACTGTCACTGCAGCATAGTGGGCATGAAATGACTCATGGTCATTTTCCCTTCTGTGATGTCATAGGATGACATAAGCCTCTGTTGATTGGTAGGGGCCATCTTAAGCAACTGGTTGTAGATTTGGAGCCTGAGTGGCTCATTTCTCCTCTTAATATCAATAAATTGTTGCTTGATGCCTGCCTCTGCTATCCTTTGCTGGCTTGAGGAGCTGACCTCTCCTCCAAGGGTTCTCTCTTGTTCCTGCTGAAAGGAACTGGCATATGCCTCCATGCTCGGTGGGCCCATGCCCAATGATTGCCCCATAGGCATCTCTTCCTCGGAGAGGGGATTCAATCTCTGCCTTTTCTCCCCTTGATTTGTGGACGTGGTGAGGGGAGTCTCCTGCTCTCTGTCCCTCTTCTTTCCCTTTTCCTGCTTTTGTGGAGTTTGCAGCACTGAGGCCTCCACTGTCTTTTCTTGCCCAGGAGGCATTTTCTCTTGAGCCTGTTGCTCAGTAGGTGTTGGGGCTTCAGCTATTTGTTCTTGCTGCATAGGCTTCCCCTCTTCTTGATGTTTTTCTTGCTGTTCTACCTCCTTTTCTGCTTGTTGTTCTATTTGCTGCTTTGTCCTAGGAGGTGGTTTTCCTGCTCCATCTACTTGCCTTTATCTTTGTTTGATTCCTGTTGGGCAGTCCCGGCTGCTTGCTGCTGGGCTGTGGAAGATGAGGCAGCTGCTCCGAGTTGCCTTTGACAGGAGGAAGAAACCTGCCAACAAGTTTCCAAGTCAGCCTCTTTTTCAATATTCTTTGCTTCTCTTTGTAGCATTTTCTCTCTACCAATAGGCTCTTCTAGGGTGCCCTCTTTCCAGCTTAGAGCATTGGCAAACTGCTCAATATGAGGCAGTTTCACGTGAGCGTAGCCACCCAATTTCTATTTTATCCTCCTGAGGGAAATGAAATGGTTGGGGTCATAAGGCACCCATTTGAAGTTGGTTTGTAGTCTGAGGGTCTCTAGGATCATATCAACTTCCTTCCATCCTTCCTCCCTTTTATTGTATAGAAAAGGGCCTAGCTGATTTCTCACCTTCAGTTGCACCTTCTTGTTTTTACTTTGGAAATAGACACAATCTGCATTTCCAAACTGCCTAAAGTAGTCTAGGGCAAAGAGTCTCATAGGGACATATCTTGCAGCCTATAAGGATTCAACTCACAGCCATATATTCTGATTACTGTATGGTGTTGGTAAAAGTACCAATCACCAATGCTGTAGGCCTTTGAGAGGTGAAGAATTATTTGCATTTCCTCTGTCAATCTAGGAGGAGGGACACCCAATAACAAGGTCATAGATGGATGGATGAAAAGTTCAATGAATTCATAGTAGGTGTAAGGTGAATAAGCTAAAGACTGAAGACCAAAACACTACAGACCTTGGGATTCCCTGGGCATTTAGCTTCTTGAGAGGGACAGGGAAGGCATCAGGTTGATAAAAAAAGAATAAATGATATATATACCTAGTGTATTTAAACACCTTTTCCCTTTCTAGATTCATCAATTGTTCATGAATCTTATTGGCAATGAATGTGGCAAAATCATAATGCACAGCAGGAGGCATTCCAGGGGAGAAAATGGACAGCATGGCCATAATGGTTTCATCAACATCCTCATATGTCCCATAACCCAGGATGTAACTGATCAAATCTACCAACATTTTGCCCAGTTCATTAAGATATTGATAAGCTATAGGAAGGGTGGTGCTCATAGCTTCAAATTGTGGCTGGATAAACAACTGATTAATCTTAGCAATCTGAGCACTGGACAGCTTGCCCCCTTTCATTATCAAGTCATGGATGGAGAGAGGAGTTAGGGGCTTTGTAGTGTGAAAGTACAGCATTTCATTGATGGCCTCAGTGGTGATATGGAACAATACTGAGCCTGAGGGGCTGAGAACGGCTCTCTGACAGGGGTCATAGCTAGAACGGCATTGATTTATCCAGTCTGGGAGGACATTGACTTGAGGAAGATTGTAAATGGGCAGGTTGGAGTCCCAAATTCCTAAGGTATCAGCTCCACTGAGATATTGGGCTTTCAACTCATTCAGCAGGTGGATATTGAATTTGGAGGTCATGGTAGTGGCGTCTAGCATCTGGTAATCTCTATCACCCATGGCCTTCCACTCTAGCTCTCTGTGTGGGGCATTCAGAGGCTGAACATTCAGGGCTACTAGTGTTTCCATGGCTGGGTAGTACTTGTGACTTTGTACTGGAACTGGTTTCAGTGGGCAGGAGAACACAGAGGGCTAATTTTGCAGAAGTAAAGCCAATTGTAAGGGTAAATGAGGCAATTGTGGTGACAATGGTGTAGAATGCTCAAAGAGAGTTAATTGAGGGACTGCAGGGACTGGCAACACTATTTTCCCGGTGAATTATGCCTTTCAGGTTTTCAGTGCACGAATGCGCGGACAGAGTGGGAATTTAGGAAAAGGTGACTGTATATGGGTTCAGCAGGTGAATTTCGACCCTACAATTGTAAAGGAATGTTGGCTTGTCGGGAATTTGTTGGTAAGTACAGGTTACCTTACTCTTGTTAATTCAATTCTGGAGAATTATGGACATAAGCAAGCTCTGAGGAGATGCTTTGGGTAAATACCTGGTGAATTGCCGACAATGGTCACAAATGCAAGCGGGTTGGAGGCGGAAGCATTCTTCAGGTTGATTTTTGCAGGTTGGCGACAGGTGGTCGTAAATTACATGCAGAGGTGAGCAACAGTTCAATTTGGCAAAAGTGAAAAAAACGCGAAATTTTGGCTAAATATAGACTTTTTGGGTTATTGGCGCGTTTTTGGATGACGTCAGCATGACGTCATTAGGTGGGGTCAGGGTCGGGTGACGTCAGCATGACGTCATTGAGTGACGTGGCAGCCTGTGAGTGGTCCACGGGGATTGCACAAGTGGCGGACACGTTGGAGCACTGGCGGGTGAGGGTGCCGACAGGGCGTTGAGTGGAAGTGACATGGGCAGGCGGTATGATAGAGCGGTAAGTGGGTTTTCTCGGACCGTTCTTGATACGGTCGCGGTATTGTCAGAAGGCGACCCGAGAGAATATAGGGGTGACGCGTGGCAGAGGCCTGACGTCACCCTCTGATAGTTTCTTGGGCGGTAACTTCCGGTGATCGGGGCCCGTCTGATATGCATGTGGGCCGTCGAATGGGAAAGCCCAGATCCGACGGTCGACGGGTTGATGAGTCGCAAGTACGATATGGAAGGCGGGGCAACATAAAATATTATTATTTTGGAAATGCGTGCCCGCCGGAACATTAGAAAAAGTGGGTTTTTTGGTTTTTTGCAGAGTTACGGGTTAAAATGAGTTTTTACAAAGGTTTACTTACAAAGCGGGTTTTGGCTATTTAATCCGAGCAAATCCCGAATTAATCCCAGGATTAATTTTTTGGTGCTATTTGGGTCGCGCTCAAATGTTTTAGCCCTTAAGACTTTCAAAAACGATATATAGAGCTATAATGCTCGAGGAAGGGGATATATAGGTATTTTTTTGGTTTTTTGCCAAGTTTACATAGTAATAGGGGGAATAGGGGGTATAAGGAGTTAAATAGTGATAGGTTAGTAGTTAATATGAGTGAAAAAGGTGGATGAGGGGGGTAGAATACTAAGTTTTTTATATGAAATCAACTTAGTTTTTAGGAAGTAGATCAAAATGAAAAGAATTTTTGCACAAGAAATGTGGCTCTTAAAGAAACTAGAACCAACAAAAGGCTTTGACTTCTTTTATGAACATGGGTGGCATAGGGATGTTAGTCATGAATGTAATAGGGGGTGATCTGGAAGTTAGACATGCTTCATTAAGTTTCTGTAAAACTGCTGCAAAAATAGGCAATTTGTACTAGCACCATGTTTTTACCTTTGCTTTAGGCCAGTGAAATGCCATGAACCATGCTTTCTGCAACCCCCTCTGCCTACCCACTCTATTGCCTAGCATTTTTTGTTACTCCAAGGAGGGTGCAGTTAGATTTGCAAACCCTTTTGTGCCTTTTCTTTTCCTTTGGCTTTTTCTTTTGATTTTCTATCTAAAGCTACCCTTATTGCTTCCAAGGCCCCAGATTAAGCAGTTGGGATCCTTTTTTCTCTACCTATCTACCTTACCTGCCAAGATTGAGCTGTTTGGACAGGTTTCTTTCTCTAATCTACAAGAAAAATTGAAACATGGCATGACCCAGCTTAGGCTGTTGGATCACCCATTCTGAAGTAGGGCAGCATCAACCAAATGTAGGTATACTTCCTCCACAAAAATATGATATCTTTGTATCATCAAAGTAGATCATATTGGCACTTCCGCTGCCAATCATGAAAAATGAAACCTATTGGTATAGGTAGCTAATAGATACAACCTTCACAAAAGCTGTTTGGTTTCTCTATCAATGGTAATCCTCTTACCATTCATTTTCTATTCAACAAGTTAAGACCTCCAAAGTTGAGATGTCCAAATCTCAAGTGCCACAACCAATTTTCATCTTTTGGTTCGCTTTAGAAAGCCTCTTGTGTCACTGTTGCTGTTTCTTCTCGATTTTTTCAATTTGCTTTCATTCTGAGAGGGAACATCCTGTTCCTTGTCATCTTCACTTCAACAATACATTGTTTGCTGGGTGTCTTATCCATGATGGTGCATACATCATTCAAAAAGAAAACATTGCACCCCTTTTGAACACGTTGTTCAATACTTAAGAGGTTACATTTCATTCGAGGAACATAATAAACATCTGCTATGGTTTTCTTTTCACCTTTCCTTGTTAAGACATTTATTTCTCATTTTCCCATAACAGAAACTTTACTATCAATCCCTAGTGTGACTTGTGACTTCACACTCTGATCTAACTTAGAAAATAGGGCTATGTTTCTTGTCATATGGTTACTACAACCGGTGTCTAGAAACCATACATCTTCACTCTTTGCTTCAGCCATATTAGAGGATAAAATTTTTTTATCTTGACTAATATTTTCTCTAGTGAAATTTGCACTACTTCTATTACTCATATCATGTTGTTTCTTCCTACATTCATTTGCATTATGCCCATATTTTTTACAATAGTGACATTTGACATTGGATTTATCATACCTTTGTCCTTGAGCATGATGTTGTTCACTTTGTTGGCTGTTGCCTTGGCCTTGGTTTTGATTTGGATTGTTGCCTCTTCCTTGAGCATTTGCTGGACTGTTTCTTCCACCTCTGTTTTGGCTTCTGCCTCTTCCTCTCTTGTTTCCTCTGCCTTAACCTCTTCCTCTTCCAAAGAACATCTGGGTCTTAAAGGCATGCTCTAGAAATGAGTTTTCATTTCTACTCAATCTCTGCTAATGTGTCATCAATGATGCATGTAGTTCATCAACTGAGAAGTTTGTGAGATGCTTTGTCTCTTCTATGGTGGTGACAATCACATCGAACCTTGAGGGTAAGATCCTCAATAGTTTCTCCACAATCCTCCTTTCTTCAAGAATCTCTCCATGAGACGTTATCTGTGTGGCCAGACCAATCACATGTGTGAAGAATGAGTCAATATTATCTGACTCCTTTATGCAGAGATTCTCAAAATCTCTCCTCAGCAACTGTAGTTTTGTTGTCTTCACTTTCTCCATGCCTTGATAGGCTATCTTGAGAGTTTCTCATGCTTCTTTGGATGTCTTACCTACTGCGATCCTTGGAAACACACTCTCATGCACTGCTTGACATAAAAAGTAGAGGGCTTTAGAATCGTTCTTCTTATAGCTCTTCAATAGTTCTTTCTCTGCCTGAGTCAAATTATTAAACTCATCTTCATCTGCTGGTTCTTCAAAACCATCCTCAACAAATTCCCATAAGTCCTGGGAAGCAAACAAAGCTCTCATAGTTATTGCCGAATAGTCATAGTGTTTTCCATTAAATTGTGGGAGCTGAGTATTACAGATACCCATGCTAGTGCTGGCTCTAGCCATTCTTGCACTCTTAACTATGCTTCAAAATACTTGACTGTGTATTTAAAATAATTGATTGTCCTCAACAGTAACACAAAAAACTAACTTGAGAAATACCTTGGATTCTTTCTTGACTGAGTCTTAACTCTGCTGGAGAAGCTGCTACAGCAAGAAATCCTTCCTTCAGCTTCTTTGACGCCTTCAAAGAGCCTGGACAAGCTTTCATACCATGTTGGGAATTTCTGAGAATTCCAGAACAAAAAAAAACTGAACAGAGAATAATGCTCTGTTTCTTAACACAAGGAAGCTAAAATTGTTAGGGAGAACAGAGTTTTCCACACACAAAAAAATTGTATTCATTAATAAAGAACCACTATTACAACAGGTCTTCCTCCGCTAGAGGGATTACAACAGAAACACTTCAGTTCCACAAAAAAATTTACTCTATCTCAGTTCTGTTGTGCATAAAAGTTTTATTTACGCTGCTGCATATTCCATTTAAAAAAAAAACATTACATTCACGTTGCTTTTTCCTCTTCTGCAGAAAAGAAAAAATGGCGGTCAAATGGTGCGTGCCCCAAAAGACAAGACGGAAGATTTTTCACAAAATAGAAGCTGCTACGTATTGCATTACGCACTTCATATTCGTCGAACAATGACAGGGTACCTCTTTTTTGTTTTTACTTGCCATACTCCTCTGAAATAAAAAACTAATAGGATTAAAAGCTTTTACCTACATTTACCAAACATGGTACATTACATTAATTACTTTATTGATAAAATTGTTCGGATATCTATTCAAAGATTTGAATCGCTAAATGCTAATGCAGTAGTCTATAACGCGACTTTTTGAAAGTCTTTCCGGCAGATTTTTCCGGTCAAAATCCGGCAGCAATTTATTGGAATCCCAGGTTTGATAGCTAGTTTTTGTACAATCAATGGCTCCCAGGGGTTTTTCAGGGTGCTGAATCCAAATACGCAGTTAAAAAACCATTTTAACTGCTAAAAATCAAGATTTAACCTCATTTCTTCCGCCGGATTCCGTCACCGGAATTTCCAAAAAGTCTCATTATAGACAACTCCAATGCTAATATCAGAGATCCTCCCGATAACAAAAAAATGCCTCTGCTATCATAACTGTAGATCTGGCCCACAATAATCAGACGGTGGTCGGTCAATATCGCACAGCAATATTGCACGGACTTTACACGTCGGGGACCGCTGTTTTACAAAATTGTTGTGGCCACGTGTCAGCTGAGGTACATGTTCACTACCCTCTAGGAATACTAGCTTTTGGTGAAAGGCGGTGTGGGGAAAGAACTGGTGGTTTTCTAGAAAAATAACGCTGCAGTTTGAAATTATCATTTCAACAGTTGGCCAAGGCCTCGGAAGGATCATGTGTGACAGAGCTTTTGAATACTTGCAGGGCTGCTATATGGACATGTATTCGTTCACGACTTTTCTGATAATTATCAATCAGATGGGTGTTTGCACAAACTGTGATGAGCATTAGTGTGGTGGTGATGAGGATGAAATCCCAGGACGTTGCCATCGGCTCTTCAGATCGGCGATTTAGATCGATAAAATGAAGGAATTACATAAATTTCTCTGAGCAATGTTGGCATTGTGGATATCATATAGATTTTCTTTCTCTGGTTAACTCAAGAGTCGTGTGGGTGACTCCAGATCATCTGTTTCAACAACAACGTGGTGTTACCATGAGCATAAAAATAAAAATGAAAATGAAAATAATAATAAATAAATGAAAATGAAAATAATAATAAATAAATAATAATGAGAATGTGTTTTCTGTGTGCATACCACATAAATGTTCAATGAACAGCTTAACGCAAGACTCCACACGGATTCTCAAAGAGAGACATAAAACATATATTTTTCAAGATACGGGAACATTGAAAACTAATCTAGGTACATTGATATTTCGTTCTATGCATTTCATGTACTCACCAAAAAAAGTCAATCATTTGGGGGAGGGAACGTAGGATGAGGTAGTGAGCTTCTATTATCTTCATGCGGAGTTGTGATTAGAGCAGAATCTTATATTGTTTTGCTTATTAAAAAATGACAATAATTTAATATTAAATAAATTAATTTGCTATTGCCTATTATTTTTACATTTTAATTATTAATATTATATTAAAAAATTTTAAAGGTAGGATTAGCGGTTTAACTTTACTTAGAGAGACGTAATGAGATTGTATTATCTTCATGCGGAGTTGTGATTAGAACAGAATATTATATTTATTTTACTTATTATAAAAACGGAGTCTAATATTAAATGGTCTAATATTAAATTATTTGTTATTGTTATTATTTTTAGATTTAATATAAATATTATATTAAAATTTTTAAATAAAAAGATTATGGCGTTAATTCTATTTAAAAAATATTGATATCACATTGCTCTTTCATTATATCATAAATTTTATTTATTTTTATGGATGTTAAAAGATATAAAATTACTGTAATTATTCATAGCCGGTGAGCATGGTCATTAGTACTAAATATAATATTGAAATGTTAGTCAAATGTTAGTCTTTTTTAATTTAGAGGAAAATTAAAGAATGATAATTAAAAGATGTTGTAGAAGTATTATAATTATTTATAGTTGGTGAGTATGGTAATTAATAGTGAACGTTATATTGAAATGTTTATTCCTTTTCGAGGAAAACTGAAGAATAATAGTTAAAAGGTGATTTAATGAGAGAATTTGGAAGGTGGAGAGAAGTAGAGATAAAAGGGACTATTGGAGTGAAACAAAATTCACGTAGAGGATAATATGTCACTTTTTTTCTTTGGGAACATCATGAAACCTATGTTTGTCATATGTTGCTCAACATTTTCATATGTTTATAAACACTACATATTAACCTCAAAGACCTAAGGCATTTTGAAACTCTTCCTTCAATAACCAACTTAGATAGTATTCGTCTATGAGAAAGTAGAATTATAGCAATTGATTTTCCTGCTGACCATTTTCCTTGGTGACCATTATTAGTTCAACATATAATGTTTAGCTTTTGAAAAAAATATTTATTTTTCAATAGATTAAAATATTATTTTTTAAACATGTGATTAGACCAGAACTTAAAGGTCTTATTTTAGCCTTTTCATAATACAATACCATGTAGATAACTACATAACAAATTTATTTCCATGGATTATGGATATAGTTGCAATATTCATGCCATAAATATTATTGCATTAATTTCTCATGAACTAAGGTGTACATTAAATGTTAACATTCAATTAAATTACTAATATAGAAAAGAAAAATATACAGTGCTCACAAACAGTCATGTTTGTAATTATTTGATTTTTTTAGTCGTAGCAACCACATGCCATAGTTTTTAGCTATCTGATCTCAAGGAAGTTGGAATGAAGAAAATATTTTGGAAGAATAACAATTAGCAAAGGTTTCCAATTAGAAAAAACATTATTCTTGGGTCTAATGTCGTGGGTGTGACACGAATTCATGTAGGGAAAAATGATTGTGTGAATGTTACTACTCTAGTTTCTAGTGAAGATGGTGTTTTGATTTCATATTGCAAGAGGAGGTGGTTTTTTTGCATCTATTGTTAGGCATTTTATATGTTTATATTAATTCCCTTCACTTAAAATATCAACTGAGGTTCGTAATCTTCAAGCTGCAAAATATCACGGTTTAGGTACAAATCCACTATCTATTTCACATTGTTGTTTATCCTAAGATCAACCTATTACTAAATGAAGTACCAAACACTCAACTCAAGTCTTTATCTTAACTCCAAACTCAAAAATCATTTACTACTCTAATCAAACTTACTGAAGTGAAGAAACCTATTAACTTTCACTCAAGAGTACTGAATAACATAAACCAAAGAACCATGTTACTGAAATAATTGCTTAAATCAATCTAGGTTGTATATTTTATTCAAAGAATTCTATTAATAACATACCCTAATCAGAATGCTAACCCCAGGGTCGTCAGTTAAATCAAATCTCACTCAACACCAACTTGTAAAAAATTTTGGCTCTAACAATAATGCAGAAGACAAGAAACACCATTTAGTTCAAAAGCAAGAGATCATTCAATAAAGATACAAATTGTGATACTAATCATTTTCTATTGTTTCTGCTAAAAAAACCAATATCAAAATGAAGCCATTCTCAATTTAATTTGTTGTCCAATCAATAATCATCAAATTGATAAAAAAAAATTGTAGGGTACACTATTCAAATTGCAAAATAGAAATTTAATTCATGAATAACTCGAATAATTTAGTTCACATCTTAAAATGTACAAAGCCAAAATTCTCCAAATTCAAGAATTGTTCATTAAGAGTTCTTCAACCTCCAAACTGCAAATTCAATACTTTAGCTAGAAACTATAAATCTAAGGAACATGAATTATTTTGAAACATAAATCTAAGAATCAGATATTCAAAAATGGAAAATTCAATTAACTACAATCACACTCAGAATATCATCAATCATACTACATATATGTTATATTACCACATATTGATTACTATGCTAACTCGAATTAATTACAACTTGACTAAGGTTGGTGGTGGGCCTTGACCACTACTTTAGACAAGTTAAGCTACATCAATAGAGTTACAAATTAATAACACATGAACTCATAAAATACAAGTCAAGATTAATATATTAACCAGTCTTTCAATAATACATATATAAAATAGTTCCAAGCTGAAATAAAACAAAGTTGTTGAAAATGTTGAAGATCACTATTATCTCTTTCTCGCTTGCCAACTGCCGTAGCACTGCTAGTTTTTCTTATAAATAGATCACAACCTAAATGTAGGTAAACTGAATTGACAAGAAAAATAGTACAAATATGATCTGGACTTAATTAAGGTATGTCAAATCCTCAAACATCACTATACAGTCTATCATATCCATAGTGATATGGTGGTGGTACTATCTTTAGGAGGGAATCATTGTCACTATTGTCAAAGAACATGAGAAGCTTATTCGGAATCACCATCAAGTTTACTGGTATTGAATTCTAGAACATGGTATCGAATGAAGTGTAGAACCAAGTACCAAACAACTGTCACATGCACCACAAACTTAAATGTTAAACCACCAATGATTTGCCAATTCCATTAGGTTTCTATCCTCATGCTTAAGAAGCCTAGTAAAATTAGAGTCAAATTTAGACAAAAGAATATGAACTCAGTTGGCATTTATCTATAATAACCAAAGACATATGAAAATAGCCTAATTCTGAATTTTACCTCCATTCATTAACATGAACCATTTTACAAGGATAGAATGGCTTTTGAGGTGTCAAAAAGGGTCAAAATGAAAGAAGATATTATGAAAGGTATCATGATAAGGTGTCCAAAAAGTGACAAAAGTAGGTCCCAAGCCCCCCCATGCCATAGAAGACGAATGTCCTCATGGAGTTGTCTTCTTACAAAACTATTCGGACATCAAAATTGGGGTCAACCTTCCTTTCAAATTCCTACCGCGTTAACCAAAATTTCTAGGCCATGATCACTCTTTGTTTCTTGCTGCTGAAGTCTCAAAATCCTCTCATAAGTAGTGTATACTTCGGTAGGCCCCATCTGTCTCACTTTTGAGCAAAAGAGTTTCTTGTTTTTCAGTGCCAGATTTTCATTCTTCGATGTTAGGGCCAATTTCTGGGCCTTATACATCTCATTTTATTTTTTAACATTTTTGTACAAAGTCTTTTAGTTATGATACTTCTCTTTTAACGTCATGTACTTCCAATTTAGTTTATCAACTTGGTATTTTAAATCCTTCTCAACAGGAATAGGAACATCTTTAGGAGGCAAACTATTTTTCCTTGAACAACTCCCCTCATAAACTCGCCTTTCTTGGATCTAGCTCACCATCATTTAGGCTAGTCTTTTTCATATTTTAGGACCCTATTCACATAGATCATTATGTGGGGAATTCATGTGAAGGTCACCAAAGTTATTAATAGGTACCTCTTCCTTAAATAAATATTTATCTGACTTATTTGTTCTCATAGGTACCTGAGAGGAATGCTTCGTGGTAACATCTTCCTCTGGACAAGACAAAATGGGCACTGGCCGAAGAGATTGAATGTTGTGTGGAGGGCATTGTTGATGTGCCATACTTCCGGTAAACCTCCTACCCTACTGTGAGGATAGGATTTTCTGATCTATTTGAAATCTCCTCTAATTGTGGGGACAAGGACAGGGATGATGTCGACAATGTTTCCTTCTCTCTTGAAACAATGTCCTCCACCCTTCCTTAGTAGATGCCTTTGCATGTTTCCCTTTTTATTTATTTGATGTCGAGACAACTTGTTTTGTAACCTTTTTTTTTGGTTTCTTCTCCTTACCTTCTCATGGTTGCTCAGACGTCGGGGTTTTCTCTTCACGGCTATGCATATCTATACTCTATTTGCTGGCTCCTTTTCTTTTCTTCCCTTCAGATACTATGGTTTCTTTCTCTGGAGGAGGGCTAGCGTTTATTGAGAACATTTCATCTGGGGACTTTGCTACAGTTCCCTCTACTACCTGCGATTCCATTGTTTTTATATACCTTTTCACATGCTTAGGGGGTAATTTCACGGGGGTTTCAGATTCTTTAATCAACTTCTTTGATTTAAGATTGATTAGTCTCTTACTGTATTTCATTTGGTCCTCCTCCCCATGAAAATTATTAACCATAAATTATTCCAAAGTTTCCTTTTGCTACTCCATCTAATGAAAAATAATCATTTTAATAAGACTGTAATGACATAAACTAGTTTCAACCCTTTTGGAAGTCGGTTGGACACTTCCAGCCACTTTATGCAGACTTCGATGGAGGAAGAAAGAAAAATTGGCATCTCGACAGAATCTGAAGTGGAGAAGAAGCCTTATATGGTAAATAAATATGGTTGCATACCTTCCTTCAAAAGTTATAAACCTCTCTAATTCGTTGAGAAGTGACCACCATTCCTCTGTAATGAAGCTCTTAAGGACACCCTTGGAATAGTTGATCAATTTATACGCCAAATTTAGGAACTTCAAACACTCTTCCTAGTCTAGTTGCCCCCCTTTGAAATACTTCTTACAAGTTATAGGTAACCCCGTCACTTCACTCATTAGTTCTTTTGTTACCACTATCTTAAGATCTCCAACTTTTTTTACTTCCCATTTAAACTTTGAGCAAATTCCATGGCTAACTTATCATTGTGCCCTCGAAAATTATGGAGAAAATTCATCCACTACTTTTCTTCAAACCTAGGTTTACATGCAGCACATTCAGGGGTAGTGCAGAATTAAGAGAATGTGGGTTTGTCTATTATCCACCATGATGACAATGGAAATCATTTCAAGTCCAATAAAGGAACCAGGAGGTCGCTAGCTGATCCACAGAGAGCTATAGAATTGGGAAAGGCTATGAAATCAGGAGCAAAAAACTTCTCATTCCAAATTTTTTATATTTCAAATAGATAATGGGGTCAATTAGGAAGGGAAAATGTGTTTTTTTTTTGGATTATGACAAGAATTGGGTTGATATATAATGATGGTGAAAGTATTGAAGCATATATCATGACAAAAGGCTAATAATCATAATTCACCATTAGATAGGACAATTTAGATCAATCATGATGCATATTTCAATGGCATGATGGAAGAGCGTATTAAGTCATGATAACATATAAGTCAACTGAATGGAGGAGATACCACCATTCAAACTCCATTACTCACATTCTTTGTATTAATCCAAATAAATGAAAGGTTATCCATACCTTTATTTGATTGTGTAATGATGGCTAGAGATTCGAAAACAATAAGTGATAGGGCACCCTTATCATTATCAAAAATTAATATTAATACTTTTGTAAATGTTGAATTTGACGTAGATAGACTTCTACTTTTAATTGTAAAATTTTGATGTTTCCAAACTGACGCCTCTAAATTTGGTGCCACCACTGAACTTGATGTTGTCAAATTGGTGTTCAATATAGTGATTCACTTTAAATTTAATATTATCCTGATCATGATCTAGAGTACCGAATCAGTTCAGTACTAAAACTTTTAGGCAGTGTTTAAGTACTAAAATACTGAAATTGTCTAGGTGTTGTATGTGAAGACTAGCAACAACAAAAATATTGAACTATTGAAATTGTGTTGGAACAACAACTAAGGAGCACAATTTATTAAAGTTACACTCAAATTAGCTTGTACCTAGTCTAGAAGAATCAATTAAATTGAAATATGACCGTATTTAAAATTTTTGTTCAAACCAAATCCTAGAACCACTATTCCATTGATTTTGGGCTAGGCCTGGAATAGTTGTTGTCTAGTGGAATTTCAATCTTAGAGATTTTGAAATGTGCCAAATATGACTCCACGGGTTTCCTTCCCATAATACCAAGCCCAAAAAATAACAACTTTCTACTTGGTAGATCCCTAACTACAACTAACCCATCAAATTTAACGAGCTTGGGCCAGTCTCTGCTCGGACTCTTCATTTTTACGGAATTTGAAGAGGCTCAAAGTAGACTCTAGGGGGACTTCCTCTCCATAAGTATTTTGGCAAGCCTAGAAAAAAACAAATATGTACTTGGTAGATCTGTAACTACTGCTATCCCGTTAGATTTAATGAGCCTAGGTTGGCTTGTGCTCGAAGCATTCAATTTTAGAGAGTTTGAAGATGCTCAAAGTAGACTCCAAGGTTTCCTTTTCTGTAAATAATCCATCAAGTCTAGATAAGTAATAAACCTAGACTTGATAGATTTCGTCCTTTTTCTATGTAGCCTATGGAGGAAAACAAAAATTAAGCCCACTTATATATAATAATAATAATTATAATTCAATTTGAAGAAACAACAGGAGTTGGATCTCCCTTATTAATCAGTGCCATCTCAAGGTTTCATAGGGAAACTTGTAAAAAATCTTGTTTGGAAAGTGGGCGGTGGTAGATCTTCAACCTATGTCCATTTACCACAAATGGAGTCTAATTATCATCAATCATATTAATTTTGACTGATCCATTATCAAAAACTTCCTCTACTTCATAGGGTCCTAGCCATCTAGTTGAAAATTTCCCTGTGAAGTGTCTAAACTTGTTGTCATACAATAATGCCGAGTCTCATGGCTGAAAGTTTTATTTTTGATATATGTGTCATGCCAACAAGCCCTCTGATCATGTACCAACATAATCTTTTGGAGAACATCCTTCTTAATCTCATCAACTTCATTCAGCTATCTCACTCTCTATTTCTAAGTTTCATCTAGATCCATCCCTAGTTGAACAACAACTCGAAATTTTTTCACCTGAAACTCAATGGGTAGCATCACTTGCTTCACATATACTAGTTCATAGTGAGTATACCCAATCACATTTCTACATGTTATTTTATAGGCCCATAATGCTTCTAGTAACTTGTTAGCCCAGTGTCCATGATGCAACCGAGTTGCTTTAGTAAGAATAGGCTCCAAGACTTTATTGGTAAATTATATTTGACCATTTACTTGAGGATGGTATGGTGTAGACTTTCAATGCTTGATTTGGTATTGTTCATTGATGGATTTTACTAGTTTAGAAGTAAATTGTGTCCCCTGATCAATGACAATATCCCTAGGTACTCCAAAACGAGTAAATATATCTTCAAAGAGAAAATCCAAAATATAATTTTCAGTGACAAAATATAAAGCTTTGGCTTCCACCCATTTTGTCACATTATCAATACAGACTAGGATAAATCTCTTCTTCTTGGACATAGGAGAAATAGGCCCTACAAAATCTAATGTCCATTTTCAAAGGGTTCAATTGATATTTGGGTTTGAAGAGGAATTTCATCACTTGAAATTGGTTTTCCCATCCTTTGGCAAGCATCACAACTGGAAACAAACTTCTTAGGATCTTTGAAAAGGGTGGGCCTCTTGAGCATTATAAATATGAGGCCTACCACCCTGGTACAATGGAAAGTCCTTCTTGCAGTGATCTTTTCCAAATATCCAACACTACAATGATCCTCTACCATCACCTTGGTTCCGCTGCTCTCCAAGATGCGACCCATGTCCCTTCTCAACTACATTGAACTTCTCGTAAGGAACCACATTTTCTTTCTCACCTACATCGTGAGGTCTTCCCCACTTCCGTGGTCGCTTCCCTTTAACTTTTTCATTTCCTTTCAAGTCACGCTTAGGCTCAACTTTGCGCTTTAACTGCTCATAACAATGCTTTAACTTCTTGATGGATTCCTCTAATTATCTAGGCTTATCAAATTCAATCCTATCACTATATGCTACTGGAAGCCCACCGATGAATCTCTTGATCTTAGCCTTCTCATACTTGAGATAAGGCACATACCCCAAGAACTCCGAGAATCTACTAGTGTACTAATAATCTGTCATGGAACCCATATACAACTCATAAAACTCCTTAGATTTGTCATCATAGTACCTCTCTGACAAGTACTTTTTCTTAAAGAGTCTCTCAAAATCATCCCAATTCAACTCTTCCTCCCAAATTCTCTTTACATTCTTCACATCTTCCCACCAAATATCTACTTTCCCTTTGAGACTGAAGGTGACTATCTCATATTTCATGTTCTATGAATAGTTGTGTAATCTAAATACTTTCTTCATCCCAAGCAATAATGCCTTTGCATCTTTTGACTTCTTCACCTCTCCATCAAATGTAGGTGGCTTGACTTTTCTTAAAATCATCATGTAAGCACTCACCCCTCCTATAAGGATGATGACGATGATAACTATGATGATGTCTCCTTGAAGAGGAACTAGAATGATGCCCATACATACCTTTCCTCCTCTCAGGTGTATCTAGTGATCTGCCATCTCTAAGTGTATCCTCTCTATCCAACTTGTATCTGAAACGAGACCTACTACCATAGAGTCCTTTAGTTTCCTCTTCCTACTCTTGATTGATCCTCAACTATCCCTAGCTCTGCAACTTTGACAAACTCTGAAGAATACTTGCATTGACCTCTACTTGCTTCTCCTGAGCCCTTGCAAGTCTTTCTTGAGCTCAACCAATCTATCATTGTTCGATTTGCAACTTTTGATATCTGCCCTCAAAATCCTCAATGTATCTACCATACCAGGAGAATTATCTCCTCCTTATTGCCTAGCTGATCTATAGGGAGAGTCACGAGAACTATAGTCTATCATTGGGTAGGTCATCTTTTCTTTCTCTTCTTCCTGCAAGTGTACCATGTTTGATAAACCAAATAGATACCAAAATCAAAACCCTACCTCATTGATGTTCAGGGGAGGCTTATCTCATCTGCAAGATCAGTTCACATTAGTGTGATTCATATATAATCATAATCATTATCAATATAATAACATCATGCATGACCATACCAACTATACACCATGACCCCATGCATGACAACCATATCCATGAAAACATCAGATTTTACCCAAAAAGAACACAACCTTCTTCTTGGGTGTGTGTTATATTCTTTCCACGGCTAGTTGCACAAGCAAGGGAGTGACAGTCCCCCCTGCTCATAGCACTGGGCGCAGCAGGGGGGCACAACCCCCCCTATTGGGGGCTTTCAAAGGGGTAGTAGCCCCTTTGTACGGGGTCCATGGCAACACCCTGAGATTTTTTTTTGGACCCTATATTAGTTGGGCAGAACTACCTATGGTTTTGTGCATGGGTTTTGCACATGGTTTTAGGCATGATGGTTTTCTTCCCATGGTATTTTGTAGATCCGGTCAAGGGAACTATGATTATTTCCTAATATAGGGTTAATGGATTGGTGTTTATGAATGCTTTCGACATGTATATATATCTATTTTAACATTGAAAGGAACATAACGAAAAAGCAATATGGTACTCCCAGTTTTGGGATCAAGGGGAAAATCTCTATGTATTTGTTTTATATTCTCGTCATTGTTTATTTTTTGTTTTTAGAATTCTTCTACAGGTAATTTCCGTACAGGGTTAAAACCTACATTTGGTATCATCGTTGTTTCAACTTCAAGGGTATGCCTTTGCCACTGAGGGGTTTTTATCAGGCTTGTGCTCGACCTTGTTCAGTGGGAGATCTGCGGGATTGATTCATGCGATGAAAGAAGATGGAGAGTTGTGGGAAGATAGAGATCAAGAAATCTAATTGTCAAAGTTTTGAGTTGTGGAAGCTCAAGATGGAGGATATACTAGTGGATAAAGATCAGTGGATCATAGTATATCTTAGTACTAAACCAACGACAATGTCAACAGAAAACTGGGCGAAGTTGGATTAGAAGGTAAAGGGCACAATACGATTATGCATCTCAGATTTAGTATTGTTGAATGTATCAGGGGAAGCTATGATGAAGGATTTTTGGAACAAGCTAGCAACTTTGTACCAGTCTAAGTGTTTGGTGAACAAACTATTCCTATGAAAAAAGATATATAAACCAAGGATGAAGGATGGAGACTTCGTGACAGAGCATATGAATGCCTTTAACACTATGGTAAGTAAGTTGTTATATGTTGATATAGAAATTTTAGATGAAGATAAGTGCATCAGTTTTCTATGTTCTCTACCAGATTCATGGGATAGTTTGGTTGTTGCTATAGGTAGCAATACAAATACCTTGAAGTTTGATGAAATAGTATCATCCTTGTTATCAGAGGAGATGAGATGGAAAAAATATGGAGAGCCAAAATGGAGATTCCTTGTCTATATGAGGATGGTCCTAGAACATAAAATAAAATACGTCCACAAGTGGGAGATCTAAATCTACAGGGAGAACTAAATCTCCAAGAAAACCTCTAAAGATATGTCGCAAATGCGGAAAGGAAGGGCACTACAAAAAGGACTGTGGATCTAAAGCTTCTAAGAAAGGAGAGGGATCAGATGACGCTCCTTCTATAAAGGCGAAAACAACCTCAGATGAAGGTGGGAATGTGTACTTGGTTTCTTCTTCAAGTACACATGTAGGATCAGGTGCATCCTTTCACTTCTACGAGTATGAGAAATATGATGGTGGTGATGTATTCTTATGGGATGACTGGAAGGAAAGAATTATCTAATGTGGGAAATTCAAACTGAAGTTGCAAGATGGAAGGTTTAGAACACTTCCTGGTGTTTTGCATATTCATGCATTGGCTAGAAATCCAATTTTTGTAAGCTAGATGGATGATGCAAATGTAAAAATTGTGTTTGAGAAAGATACCTGCAAGATGGTTTGGGGAGCACTGGTATTGATGCAAGGAGTTTGGATTGGAAATATGTACAAGATTCTGGAAAACACTGTTATTAATGGGTGCAACAATTCTATGGTTCCTGAAAGTGGAGCAAAAAATCTAGTGGCCTCTGGAGAAAATACCATGATATGGCATCAAAGGCTTGGACATATTAGAGAGAAGGTTCTTCAAATACTTCATAGTAATGGTATGGTAGAAAGTATGTCTAATTTATCTCTGGATTTTGATTTCTATGAACATTTTGTATATGGGAAGTAGAATTGGGCGAGTTTCCCCTCTGGTGCTAAGAGGGCGAAAGGGATCTTAAAGCTTGTGCAGAATGATGTATTTGGACCTATGTCAGTTCCATCAATGGGTAAGTCTGTGTACTATGTATCATTTATAGATGAATTCCTAAGGAATACATGGATATATTTCCTCAGGAATAAATATGAAGTCTTTGACAGGTTTAAATAATTTAAAGCTTTAGTGGAAAAACAGACAGAGAAGAAGATAAAGGTGTTATGGATAGATAATGGTGGAGAGTCCTACAAGATGGAATTTGAAGAGTTTTGTAACAAGTGTGGTATATCACAACAAAATAATACTCCATACACACATCAACAAAATGGATTTTTAGAAAGAATGAATAGGATGTTGATGGAAAAGGAAAGAAGCATGCTTAGTGGTGCCTGGTTAGGATAGGAATTCTAGGAAGAGCCAGTGTGACTACATGTTACCTAGTCAACAGATCACCTTCATCAACATTGGAGGATAAGACTCCACATGATGTATGGATTGGTAAGAAACCCTCGCTTTCACATCTCAGAGTATTTGGATGCTATTCATATGTACATGTTCTAAAGGAGAAAAGAATCAAGTTGGATAGTAAATATGAAAGGTGCATCTTTATTGGGTATAAGGATGGTTTAAAAGGTTATAATATTTGGAACCCAGAAACAAGGAAGGTTGTGTACAACCAAGATGTGGTTTTTAGAGAGGTGAGAGATGTTATTAAACATGAATTCCTACCAAAGGAACTTGAGACGATAGAGTTTGATATAAAGGAGGAAGAATCAAACTCTACAGTAGAACAAGAATCAAAAGATAAAGAGCCACAAACTCTAGCTATGAGAATATCAGTTCAAGAATGAAGACAATCGAAGAATCATACTCTACAGTAGAACAAGAATCAAAAGATGAAGAGCCGCAAAATCTAGCTATGAGAAGATCAGTTCAAGAAAGCAGACAACCAAAAAGGTATAGCCCATTTGCTTTTATTCAAATTTTTCTTTATCTATTACTCACGATGATCCCAGAATTGTCAGGGAGGTAGTGGATGCAGAGGATGGAAAACTCTGGAAAGAGGTCATGGTTGATGAAATGACATGTTTGGACAAAAATGAGGCTTGGGATCTAGTGGAGTTGCCAGATGGAAGGAAACCAATTGGAAGCAAATGAGTGTTTAAGAAGAAGATGAATACAAACGGCAAGGTGGAGAAATAAAAAGCTCGGTTGGTAGAAAAAGGTCATTCCCAAGTGTCGGGAATTGATTTTGGTGATATTTTTTCCCTTGTTTCCAAGATAGCTTCTATTAAATTACTTTTATCTGTTGCTCCTGCTTTTGATTTTGAGGTAGAACATATGGATTTGAAGACAACATTTCTTCTTAGGGATCTGGAACAAGAGATCTACATGAAGTAATATAAAGTATTTGCAGTGAAGGGAAAGAAAGAACTAGTGCACAGGGTAAAAATTTCTATGTATGGGTTAAAACATTCACCAAGGATGTGTTATCAGAAATTTTATACATTTATAAGGGGACTTGGCTTCACCAAAAGCAAAGTGGATCACTATGTGTATTTTAAATTAATTTTTCATCGCGTTATTTATTTAGTCTTGTATGTGAATGATATGTTGTTGATTGGAAATGACAAAAAAGTTATCTAGCATTTGAGGGCCCAATTGCCCTCGAAATCCGACATGAGGGATATTGGTGCTGCAAGCTATATTTTGGGCACGTAAATTAAACGAGATCGAGAAAAGAGGAAGATCTAGTTAAACCAGACAAAGTATGTCGAGAAAATACTGCAAAGGTTTAATATATAGGATACTAAACAAGTGAAGGTTTCTATTCATGTAGGTGTAAAGCTATCTATTGAACAGTGTCCTAAGACACAAGAAGAGGAAGAGGACATGTCCCGTGTTCCATATGCAAGTGTAGTCGGTAGTCTGATGTATGCAATGTTATGTACTAGACTAGACATTGCACATGCAGTGGGAGTATTGAGCAGGTTTATGTCAAAACTAGGGAAGGAGCATTGGACAACAGTGAAGCGAGTTTTCATGTATTTGTGTGGCACTAGTGATGATGGTTTTTGCTACCAAGGAAGACCAGGATTGGATAGAATTTCGGACATCTATGGCTTTGTTGATGCAGACTGGTTGGATATTTAGATCAAAGAATATCTACAAGTGCATATGTGTTTAACCTATTTGGAGGTGTAGTCAGCTGGATGAGAAAGAGATAGTCTATAGTGGCACTTTCAATTACAGAGGTAGAATACATCACAATCACTCATGCAAGAAAGGAAGAAGTTTGGTTGCAGAGATTGTGTTCAAGTATGGGGTTCGTAGAACGAGCTATAAGGGCAGACTGTGACAACCAAAGTGAAATTTCCTTGGCAAAGAACCCTGCTTATCATTCAAAGACAAATTACATTGATGTTCAGTATCACCTTCTGAGGGATATGGTTAAGGACAAAAAAGTTTTGCTGGTAAAGGTGAACACTTTGAAGAATGTTGTACAGGCATTGACAAAGTTTGTGAGCACTTAGAATTTTTCTTGGGTTGTAGATACGGTCAAGGGAAATAAAGTTATTTTATAATCCATGGTTAAATGATTAGGGTTTATGAATGCTTCAACATGTATATATATATATTATATAATATATATATATAATATTATATTGTAACATTGAAATGAACATAATGAAAATTCAATCTGGTATTCCCGATTTTGGGATCCAGGGGGAAATATTTGTGTATTTGTTTTATATTCGTCATTGCTTATTTTTTGTTTTTAGAATTCATCTGTGGGTAATTTATGTAGAGGGTTAAAACATACACTTCTTCGATACCACCTTGTGGCAATAGATATCACCCAAAGGGAGTGAAAACTCACTCTGATACCACCCTCTAACCTACCACCTCCCACATTTACCCAATTTCATGGGTTTTCCTGGGGTAAACATAAGTTGAGGATCACTATGATAAGAATCAACCTCCTAAATGTGTTCGAAAATTATATATTATAGAGCAATGGAACACATAGAATATATTGCAGAATATAAATACATAAAACACATAAAACAAGAGAGACACAGATATATGTGGTTCACCCAATTTGGGCTACATCCATGGGAAACAACCAGTCCTTCCTTTTATATTATCCAACAAAGTAAAGAGATAAAACCTATAGTAGATCTGTTGTAATTCCCTCTTTGTTCTCACACAATCTCCTCTCTTTTTCTCACTCAGAATACAGATCTACGTAGACGTAATACAATTCCCTCATATATAGCACGGGGTTGCCTTCTAGGGCAAAAAACCCTAAATTAAACATAACTTCTACCATCAGATCTCAACCTAATGAACGACCCAGATTGACTACCAAATTACAACATTTTACAAGGAAATTTTACATCTATTTTTAGCTTTGGGGGTGCTGCCGCCGATCCCTCACCAGGGGGGGCTCCCAAAGATCACAGCCACCCCCCTAGACCCCCCTTGTAGTGCAAATATTACAGGCGGCATTGCTGCCACATTACGAACTGGGGTCCAATGTGGTGATACCTCTAAATAAAGAAGATAATCAGGCGCCACACCCAACAAAATGACCTTAAGGAAATGGAGTCAATAGCTTAAGGCCTTACTAACTTCCCTCAAGTGCCGCAGGACCTCTAGAAGCAACCCAACCCCTCCAAGTGTCCAACCCCTAAGGTAACTCTCTTTTTCACTATCCTAGAGCCCCAATCACTCCCTTTCCAAGGAATCCAAGTGAATGCAGCCCTACAGTTGCATTGATAATCCTACCTCCATGCAACTGTGGATTTTCCCAGCCAGTTCTATGCCAATGAACTCGAATTCTAGGAAATTGTTTTTAGGCCGAGGACTAAGGCCTCTGCCCACAACTTAGTTAAACTTCTAGATATGAAAAATGACATAGAAACAAATCTGATGAACCAAAACTTGAACCAAGACTTGACCCAATCTCTCCTAAATGGGATTGAGATTCCATTAAACACATGGGAAGCATGCAACCTACAACTCATGAATGCAAATATGAACATAATTATATGAAAAATTATCTGAGGATAAATAAGAAGGAACAATGCCTTCTCACAATAGTTGTCATAACACCAAATAGGAATTGCATTCATTATCCATACATTCATTAATAGAATTTTTTAAGACCCATACATAGATCTTTCAATTAACCATGCTTATAACTAGTATATAAGCAAACAAATAAAATGAGAGAATGTCCATTAAATCCACATAATAAAAAGTACAAGCACTCATTAAAAGGAAGAGGAACTTAGCTCTTATTAACCATATGAAAAAGCTAACCAAGTCAGGGACTTCCACATACCACCCGACCATAGATTGCGATGAACAAAATCTTTCTTTCATCCAATCACCCTCGTGCCATATTCCAAGCATGAATTTGGGATCTCATTGGATAAAACCATCCATAAACAACCAAGGGAATGTAGAGGTTAAACCATATCCACCCTCAACATACCATGATATCACCTAAATCGGTCCTGAGATCACAAAAACAAACCGAGCTTGGATGCCTCAAAACTCCTTCACCATCCCTTGAGGAATTTTCCTATATCCACCCACCTATTGAGGTCTTCCTGGAGAAAACCATCTCCACCCTCAACCCTTGAGATTTTCCTGAGACCACCTCACCTGGATGCAAAACCTTCTAGTAATTCATAGCTCAACCAAGCAAGAATACCATCACACCATGGCTATCTGGAAATGGTAAGGAAAAGTTGAAACCATTGTAAAAAAAACTAGACACAATCCATGCCACCGACAACAAAGAAACCAAAATACACACGTGCATATACCATGCTTGCCAAAACCACCTAGGGAACCATACATGCAATCTGTTACCTAGAAGTATTCCTGTTGAAGTTTCTTCGTCCAACCTTTCCTTGCTTGGTACTTTATTTCCTTTGATTTCCTTGTCCTTCCTTTGCTTGCTTGATCTCCTTCTATTCTTGGTGCTCTTCTCCTCTTTGAGCCTAAGTCTAAAACTGAACTAACAAAAGGCTACAAACTAATGCCCTGCCCTCTTTTTATTATTGATGCCTCTAATTTCTTCATTTTCCTTAATTTTCTTTCAACTTCCTCCTCACATGCAACCTATGACCTTTCACCTCCCTTTACTCCCAATTTCCTTTATTTTCATAAATAAAATTCTAATAATACATTTTTTCCTTTTCAAAGCCTTTACTAATTCCTTTGCCAATTTCCCTTAGCCGTAAACACAACAAGTAATGTCCACTAGGATATTTTGCCTAACATTCATCTTGGAATAAGTGTCCCTTGACCTTGGTCTTATTTTTCCGTTATTAACTTCTATTACATGAACTTTTGACCCGGAGCTATTACAAGAGGATTTTTTTTTTCACATAAGTGAAAACCAAAATATCGTCAACAATTCTCCGAGTGAATACCATAGGAAAATACCATGGTTATGCCAATACTCAAGACACCTGTACTATGGTAATCTCCAAACCAATACTTTAGGAAAATACCCTAGTTATGTCAATACCAAGGAAACCTATACCATGGTAATATCCAAAAAAATACCATGGGAAAATATCATGCTTATGTCAATACCAAGGCCTCTTGTACCATGGTAATCTCCAAAACAATACCACAAGAAATTACCTTGGTTATGTCAATACCAAGGACACTTGTACCATGGTAATGCCAATACCAAGAATACTTGTACCATGGTAATACTCCTACAACATCATCATCACACCAACATAGGGAAACACAAGGAAACACCTCCATGAACACCATACTACCATCAATCTCCATAATCAAAGTTTGACATCAAGGGTTGAGATCAATGTTAACATAACTAAATCAATGTCAACCCAACTAGCTACAACCATGCTACAAGGAAGACATCCATACATCAACTAGTCTATAAGGGGTTGACATCAATGCCAACATGAGCTAGCTTCCATCATGAAACCAATGCCAATCATTAGCTAGATGGAACTATGAACAACATAATTCCATCAATATCCCCCTTTGGCATTGATGGAAACCACACAAACTCTCAAGAAAAGCATCCTCTATCACTCCCCCTTTGACATCAATGTAAAAGGGTCAACTCCATCTAATAAGGTAGTAAGAACAGAAGCCAAAATGTGAAGAAACTAATCTCTACATTGATGGATCTCATATCAGTAGCAACAAGTAGAAAATATACCAATCGTCATCAAGAGTAACATACCAGCCAAACAACCTCTAGCAGTAGTATCAATATGCACAAGAGAAAACCACTCAAAAATCATATGAAACATCATCATAATAGAAACTATGAGTAGAATCAAGTATATGCATCAATATGCACATGAGGCACTAACCAACATTCCTCCACATAATAACCACATAGCAGCAAAATCAATGTATACAATCAAGCTCTCTACTCCAAACATGAGGCCAAAACCGAAAATCACGATCATAGCATGAGGCATGCCATGAACACCTCCAAGCAGGCCATAATGCCAACAATGGATGGTTGAAGTAACAAGAGAAAACAGATTCTCCCCCTAAACACATGTCATCTTCAAAGCAACTCCAACCTACAATGAACTACTTCCGCTATAAACATTGCTTCCTTTCCAAAAAGGAATCACCATATGGACCAAGACTCCACATTATCATGACTCATATGAAATATACTATGATACATACATGGTTGTAGTAGGGATACAAAACCTCATACATAATATCTTATGACCATAACATGACCTCATGACTCATGAATGAATGAACCAATAATAATGCAACATAAGTACATGGTTGCATGAGCATTTTACATGAATGTATCAATGAATTAAATTGTTTATATCATCATCTCGTATGGACAAATGACTCAAAAACATGATACATCATTACTATTACATCACCATTAGCCCATACATGTGGTTGCAAAATAGACTCATGATACTCCTTTGTAACAAGCCTATCACCATGATGACTCAAACCATAAACGATTGGACCCTCAACCAATACATAATGATGAAACAATAAAAGGCACGTGGCTATAATAAAAATCATAAAAGAACACTTACATGGTTGATCCATGTCTCATGTCATCTCTATACATGGATGAGGCAATGCTATCCTTCTATGCATGGTTGTACAACTTTTCAACCAACTTGTGAGTGAAACCAAAAGCATATATGTGGCTGAAAAATGTACTACTCTCACACCAAAAACACATGTAAAGCAACTAAAAATAATTGAGTGAAAATGATGAAGAGAAACATAAAATAACTCACGTAACCCTAATACCATGCATAGCTCCCACTGAGTTCAATATACCTCCAATAGATAAGATGATCCTGTGGACCTAAATGTGCATGAAGCCGAAATGGACTCATCATATGCTGTTTCAATAATCTCATACTCATAAAACTATCACACTGCTACCATATGCTCCCCCTAAGGTTATGCACCTCTCATGAACTTTGAAGTCCTCTATAAATATGCAGGAAATAATCATGGACTTCAAGAGGGGATCCTCTTCACTACTTGAAGAGTTGTTGCTCCTTCTTTCTCCACACGGTATTTGGCTACTTTTCTTCTTTCACTGGTTTTCTGCTAGGTCCTTTTTTCTTTTGCTACTTTATTCGATTTTGCATTGAATAATGGGACACAAAACATTGTCTTGCCATATGGAGAAAATTATGGCATGTATAGCACTCCACATGGCCAAGATATGTACAAAGAGAATTAGATCTCTTCCTATTCCAACCAAATTTATATTTTGCATGGAATGTGATTCTCCTCCATTGGTTAGACCCACAATCTATTGGCTTATGTCCAAACAGGTTGTTGGATACCTATACCAATAGGTTTCATATTTCATGATTGGCAAATCCAAATGCCAAATATGCTCTGCTTTGCTGACACAAAGATCCCATATTTCCTAAGGAAAGGCAAGGTGTGTACATGCCTGCAGCTTTATTAAATTTTGATGGATGGTCCAACAGTCTAATCTGGATCATGCCATGTTTCAATTTTCTGTTGTAGAATAGAGAAAGAAGTCTATCCAAACTGTTTAATCTTGGCAGACCAGTAGTTAGGCAGAGAAGCTAAGGCTCCCAACTGCTTAATCTGGGGCCTTGGAAGAAATAAGGGTAGTACTAGATAGGACATTAAAGGAAAAAGCCAATGGAAACGAAAAGGCACATAAAGGGTCTGCAAGTCTAAGTGCACCCTCCAAGAAGAAACAAAAAATGCTAGACAAGTAGATGGGTAGGTAGATGGGGTTGCAGAAATGGAGAGCCATCACCAATTGGCCTATTAAGTGAAAAAACTTATCTCACTCAGGGTGTGGGTATCAAAGGAAAAAGATGGAAGGCAAGCACTGGAAGCATGTCTAACTTCCCCAGTTTCCCCAAGGTCATTCCTTACTAACACCCCCAAGGGCCTTGAGACCTGCTCAGGTGTCCAGTTCCAATCCATGATATCACAAACCACTTGGTCAAAACATGGAGTTCAAGCATGAAAAGAAGCCACATTTCTTGTGTAAAAACATCCTGTTCCATCATTCTTCATTTATCCTCAATACCCTAAGTTAAGTTTCATTTTGACTTGGCTTCACCCCTTCATTCACCTCACAAACCATATTAATCACTAACTTATAATTTGGCTCCTTGACTTCTCCCTCCCCCAAGTGCTATAGCCATATCCCTTCCTTGGGAAATATTAACCCCTCAAGGGTTAGTATTAGCCCTAAAACCCTCCTAAACAACTATGGATTCAAGAAAAACTATGGTTAAAGGGAAAAATCACTTTCCCCGCCCTTATTTACCCTTGTACCCCTTTCCTCCGCCCTAAACCCTTTATTATAAAGTTTGAAATAAAAAGCTTTTTAATAAATGCGTGCTTAATAAACCCGAAAAACCCATAACCTAAGGTTCTAAACCCACCCCGCGCCCATTTATTAAACGTTTATTTTATTAATTAGGCGAGTCCCCTGTTAATTAAAGCATCGGCATATCCCGATCGCGCCACCGCAGATCTCCCGCCCCCATCTCGGTGGGCGGTCGATCGCCCAAAAGGCCCGACCTTGTGCGTCCGGGGGATGGGCGTATTGCGCTGTACCCCCCACGCGTCAGGCGCAGGGTTGTTCGCCCCCCCCCCCCCCCCTCCAAACCACTTACCGCCTAAGGGCCTACCGGGGAGACCGCTTACCGCCCTACCCCTCACGCTGACGTCATGCCCCCGTCAGCATGACGTCACCCCACTTTTCCGCCACCATGCCTCCACGTCACCCCTGCCCTCCGCATCGTCCTGTCCACCCTGCCACCGTGTTAGTGCCACCTGGGCACCCACATCACCTGCCACGTCACCTCCTCCGTACCTGGGCCCATGATGATGTCAGCATGATGTCATCACAAAAAGGCGCCAATACACCCAAAATGCATAAAAAGGCGTAAAAACCGTTATTTTTTATCATTTTCTGCAAACAACCCGGAGCTCCGCTCAAGGCGAAATTAAATTTCCAATGGTCGAAAGGCAAAAGTGATCCACCAGAGTTGTTGCCGCCCCCATTGTCGACTCAACCGCATACAATTAAACCAGTTTGACCGGTGCAAACGCCCCGTACGCCATTAAACCAGGTATTTTGCCGCAGGCGCCCTCTTGTCCACTGTTCTCCATATAAATCTTGTTTCCTGCTCAAGAAAATTAACTTAAGAACCCACATTGTTGAAGTTCACCTCTGAAAATTACCAAAGAAACCTCTGTAACCCCTACACGAAAGAAGTTCCAGGGAAACCCGTGACCCGCGGTAAAAAACTGCCTATTTTTCACAAAAGAGCAGCTAAAAGGCCAAGCCACAAGCTCGAAGAACTAAATTGTCAATTTCCCTCACCTCTGCTAAGCAATTCTCTGCAAGTGACCAGCTAACCAGCTAAAAAACACTGCTTCCTCAAAACAGAGTGCCCCACATATTAAATAAGCCTGTGACAGCCCCCTTGAACTACCAAAAGTGCTCACTGCAAACAGACAGCAGTAGGCCATTCCTCAGAACTCATACCAAGCTTGAAACATAGTAAAACCACCAGCAAGACCAAGACAATGGCCACTCCAGCTGCTCTGGATGTTTTGCCTATAAATCCACCCAACAGAGAGCTAGAAGCTATACTATTGGTGGACAGTGATGCCCTCATCACAGAATTTGTGGCAAAGAGAAACCATTTGCAAACATACTGCCAATTAAGAAACAGTCACTTGGAAAACAGTGACCTGTATGGGGTCTGGAAATCTAATCTACCCACCTACTTTCTGCCTTCTGTCAACATATTCCCTGAACTCATCCACCTATGTGCAGAGAACTATGACCAAAAACTCAGGGATGTGAAGTCTCCATCTGGGAGCATCCTCTTCTATGTAACTCCAGACTCCATCAACCAGATGCTCAAGTACAAACAGACCCAGTTGCTATACCCCTTCTCCATGAACTATTTGCTGGATGAAGGCTCCAGACTTTCTGATTCAGACATCGCTGCCATAGCTAGGAAATTCATGAAGGCAGACTGCCAGCCTTCTGGGCCACCTCCTTTCTCCTATGAAGATTTCAATGAGGTTGGAAAGCTACTGATAGACATGCTGACCTCTGTGCTGGGGTTCACCACCAACAAACATGTTGACATAACTGTGCTGGTCATGCTCTCTGCATACAGCCTGATGAAGCCCCCTACTATGAAATACAACTATGCCAAGTACATTGCCAATAAGATACATGATCAATTGACAAGGCTGGACAGGGAGGCAATATTCAAATATTCCTCATACATTTATCACTTATTCTTGTACTACCAGACAAATAGCTTCCAGTGCTCAATCAAGAAGCTAGACTCACAGGGTGAGAGAAGGTCTGTGATCTTCTGGTCTTCAGTCTTCCATCAAGTACAGAATTCCCCTTACTCTTACTGTGAATTCATTGATCAGTTTGTATATCCAGTTACATGCCTCTTGAAGAGGACACTTCCTATCAGATTGTCCAAGGATATGTAGAAGATCTTGTAGCTATCCAGAAGCTACAAGATTGGTGCTTGGTACTTGTACCAAAACCACACTGTCATCAGAATCTATGGCTGTGAGCTCTATCCCTACAGGCTCCCAAAGTATGTCCCTATGAGGCTATTTGCCCTGGAGTATTATAGACAGCTTATAAACTCCGACCTGACACACTTTCACAGTGCCAAGAAGAAGGCCAACCTGAAGTTCAGGGATCACTTAGGCCCATTTACAATGAACAAAAAAGATGGTTGGCAAGAATCTGACCAAATACTAGGACAACAGCTCAAACTTAAGAGAAGCTTCTGGTGGGTCCCTTATGACCCTGAAGGTTTCATCAGTGCAAGGAGGGTTAAATATAGGCTTCTGGCCTATAAACATGCCCCACTCCCTCAAGTACAACATTTTGCTAATGAAGATGAATGGGTGCCTGAAACAATAGTAGAGGAATTGACTCAGGAAGAAATAATGGATCAAAATGTAAATGACATGGAAAAAACTCTTGACTTGGACTCTTGTCAACAGGTCTTCAAGCAACCAGTCCAAGCAGGAGAAGGTACCTCTACTGCCCCAACAACACAGGACATCCAATAGGCTCCAGCAACAACAACCACCACAAAAGGAAAAGAGAAGATGGATGAACAATAGGAGACAGAAACAGGGTAGCCTAGTACTTCCAAAGACCAGAAATCAAGACAGGCCCCTCCCCTGCAAACTGAACAAACTCAAAACCCAGTTTTGTAGACCCCTCTAAATGATGAAAGAGGGAAGAAGAGAGACAGAGAAGAAATCACACCTCCCACAGGGTCATCACAGCAACCAGAGGCCAAAAGGCCGAGGGTAGACCCTGAAGCTGAAGGAGACATAATTGAAGAGCTGGCAGAAAGCCAAAGCAGGGAAAAACATACGAGCCAACAGACTGCACTAGCTCATTTTAGCTAGAACAGGCTCAACAGCATACCGTGGAGGTGTCCTCCTCCAGACAGCAGGGTAAAAAGCCAGCCACAGTTAAAGAGGGCTTCAAGGAGATAAAGGCACAAAATGAGTTGTTGAGAGTGCAGCTCTATGAGCAATTCCTAAACACAACCCCAGCCAAAAAGCAAAGATTAATGGCTGCCTTTGATTTCAAGGAAGAAAAGATGATCTTCACTCATCTAAAGCCCAAGGTTCCACACCCAAAGACCTCAGGAGATTATTACAAAACTAATCTAGAGGTCTTTGCCAAAGAAATACACCCCATGGACCAAATTGAGTTACACAAGCAAACTGGGGAGATGGTGTATGCAACACTTGGTGATAAGGCGATGCTGGCCCATCAGCTAAAGGAATCCCTGAAAAACACAAACAGACAGCTTGATTTGGAAAGGTTGTCCTCCTCCGCCAAAGATAACAGAATAAAGACTCTGGAGGATATAATTATTGATTTGGGGCATGACCCAAAAGATCCAAAGGGTGTTAGAGCCCTTATGAAGAAAAAGGAGGATGATATAGCTGCATTGAGGAAACAGGCAAAATTGCCTCCTACTATCCATCCTGACACAGCAGAGCTTGTGCAAGAAAAACAGGTGGACAATGTTATGGAGTTGCTCTTGGTCATGTACCAAAGGATACTGCAGATGGAGGCAGAGTTAGAAAAGGCTATACAGGACAAGAAAGGGGAATCTGCCTCCCAGCCACCTCAAACCTCAACAAACCTTCAATCTTCCCCTCAAGCACAAGTAGCAGCAGCCCCTCCTACTACTCCAGCACCTACCACAGCCACATCAACAACTGGAGCAACAGTGGAAGCCACAGCAGCAGCAGAATCCAGCCTGGGCATGGAAGAATTAATGAAAGTTGTTAAAGAGCTGGAGAATCAAGTCACATAAATAAATATTGCCAAGGAAAAACTGGCCAAGATGGAGGCCAGTTATGACAAGTCAAAGATGACTGTGGTAGAAAAACAAAGGGAAATAAAGGCCTTTGAGGCCAAGGTAAAAACTCTAGAAAAAGAGGTGATGCTAGGCAATACCCTAGCAGAAATAAAAAGATTAATTGGGCCAAGATTGGCCAATCTATGCAGGACCAATGGAGGTCCATTCAAGCAATTTTTGAACAGGTAGAGCTGATAGAGATAGCTCATGTAGAGATTCAGAGAGCCAGGACAACCCTTGGAATAATGCCTGAGTAGGCCACCAAAATTATTCACTTTCTGAATAACCGCACTAGGGAAGAATTGGCTGCTCTACAAATCGCCAGCAGAACAGATACAATCCTCACTGCCAAAAAGGTACTAACATTGAGGAATTTCACTCAGACACTGGAGAGGAAGTGTCAAGAAATGAAGGTTGAAATAGATTAATTCAGAACCAAAATGGCTATTTTACAGGATAAAGGACTACCAAGCTTAGTGACTGGTACAGGACAGCTGTTGTCATATAATCAGTATATGACAAGGGTCAACAACTATGTTGAAAACCAGATCACAGCATCCAGCAGCTCCACAGAAGAAGCAGGGCCTCCCTCTGGGCAAACTCTCTATGACAAGCTGGAGAATCTATTCTTTATAGAGCATGAAATTAATCACCTGTTTGAGGTACCTCCTAATTTTTATAGACACACAGAGGTAGATGAGACAGTGGTTAAAATGAGAAGACATCAGTTACCCCCAGCTGATTGGTGGCAAGCAATGTTGGAAATTTTGCCTAGATAATTCCACTTTGCTTTTTGCCTTTTTTTTGGAGAAAGATCAGCATACAGGTGAGCAGACAGGTCAGCATACAGGTCAGCAGGCAAGTCAGCATACAGGTACAACAAACAGCATACAGATGACTCAGCAATCCACTCAAATATCAGGCCAAAATTAATGCAGCATTTAAAGCACTGCTACCGCCTATTTTTCACAGCCAAAAGCCAAATCTGTCTGACAAAGGAATGCCGGCTATCTCAGCATTTAAAGTTACATTTATGTGTCATTTACTTTTTGTAAGAGAGTTGGTGGTGCAATTTATTGCACCATAACTCTCCACTAAGATATTTTATACCCTATTTTTATATATATATCCCCTCAGATAACACATTGAGGGTCGGTTGGAATACAATTCTTCCTGAAGAGCTCTGATGTATACTGAAGGCTTTTTTATAATAAAATTGCTGATGGAGATTGCTGGTTTCAATGTTGTCTAAGATGGATATGTAAAGCTCTGTGTTGTTGCAGAATTCCTGTGTCATTTGCTGAAGCAATAAGTTTCTCTTAATTGTATATGTGTTTCCTGTTTATTCCATAACTTTGTGTTTTCATAATCTTAGTAAATAGAGAAAAAGAATAGCCTAGGATTTGTTCCAAACACCCTATGCTCAATCTCTATTGCTAAATATGTTTTTTGCTGGATTAGCCATAGATATGAATTCTTAATTGCTCATGTCTAAACTTATCCTAACATGGTGAATACTGTTCAAGAATTCTTAACTGCTCTTAAGCATTACTTTCATATTTTCTTCATTAGCATAGTGAAAGATTCTTAACTACCTTTCACTCACTAAATTCCCACTTCCACCAACAAATTTGATATATTGTTTTCACACATGCCTAAATTGCTCTGCAGCAACACTTTGTCTCCACAGATCCATTTTCAAGAGCACAAAAATCTCAACTCCATTGCCCAATGGAACAAACTGTCCTGTAAATCTATATTTTAGTTCTAAAAGAATTCACCAACCCACCAAATTCAAACAAACAGTGCATCATAACTAGTCTAATAACACTCATCAAACAAAGATAAACTATAAAGAGAGAGCCCTCTCTGGCTACTGGTAGGCTAGGACCTGTAGCTACAAGATTGGTTAGTGGTTACCTGAGCCGTATTCCCTTTAGGAAACAGGGAACAACCTGAGTGTTAACATAATGGCGACCATACTGGGGACTCTTCAGGATTTAGAAAATACTGTATGTCTGCTAAAAATTACACTTAAAATCTGAGTATCAGTCAAGAAGCCTTTAAAGCTGTTTCTGTACCAACATTTACAGGCTCAGGGAAGAGTTGATTCAGATAATCTTTATACTCATTTGGAGATACATAGAGCCTTTCAAAATCCTGTCTAGTCCTTGCTATACAAATTGTTCCAAAAAATTCAAAAAGACCAGCTCAGAAGCTGGCTCCCAAGAAGAATCTTCGGTACACTAGGGCAAATCCTGACCCAAACCCTCCTACTGTCTTTGAAAATCCTAATACAATCTCTAAAGTCATCAAGAAGCAACAAGGGCCAGATAATCTTGCTGACTTAAGTCCAGAGACAGTTCACCCCAATCCCATCACCACTCCAATCAAGGTTCTTTTTTGGTCCACCCCTAATTCCCCTAGTTCTCCATCCACATCTCAAATCCCCCCTCCCACATCCTCATCCCCCACACATACTCCCTTGACCAACACTCTAGGTTCTTCCATACCTATTAGCCCTGGGATACCCATTGTTCCTTTTATCCCAGTTGTCCCTGTCAATCCTCCAAACCTTGTGAATATGGCTATGAGATATGCACCTCTGCAATTACCTGCTAATCCTACATCTTTACCTCAGGATTACCAAGCCAAAATCTCATATTTTGACTCCACTGGCCCTTACTCTGCTATTCAGCATGCCAAGAGAATGCAGGATCATTTTGAGAACTATGAGATAGATGATGAGAGAGTGAGGATGAGAATTTTTGTCCAAATCTTAACAGGGGAAGTCCGAACTTGGTTCAGGTCACTTCCTGCAAATACCATCACAACCCCTGATGAGATTTACCAAGCCTTCACCAACAGATGGGAGAAGAAGAAGGATCCCTTGCATATACTTGGTGAATATGACATGATTAAGAGAGGTCCCCAAGAGACAGTTCTGGAGTACTGT
>APFE030312139.1:7423-32318 GCA_000404065.3 Pinus taeda
AAAGACAGCTGAAAAGGAAACTCCAGGGGGGTGCTTTTTCGTAAAGTTGTGTCTCTCGAGCCCGAAAAAGTATAAAACGATGCTCGAAAGAACCGCCCGATCATTACGACCGAGGAGTACTTTTCATATGTAGTGACCTTGACCCAAAAAAGTAAAAAAAGCGGTCAGAAGCACGTCATTTTAGAACCAATAACGAGTGCGAAACGACAAACACCCGACAATCTTTTTGGTTTAAACGGTCGAAAAAGAGCTTTAAAAATGACCGCCTCTTGTTTATGTTTAACGAGTCAAGAGGAAAACTTGGCAATCTTTTCATCTTTAAACGGTCAAAAAAGAGCTGAAAGAGGACCTACATTTTTATTCTCTTTAGCGAGTCAAAAAGGGAAAAAATACTCGGCAATATTTTCATATTTTACGAGTCAGAAAAGAGCTTAAAGGTGGCTCAGGCATGAGTTCATTTTTACACAAGCTTAAACCATGGAGAATTCTGCTTGGAATCGGTTTCATGTTTACACAAGCTTGAAACGAAAAAACTGTGCTTGTTATAAGTTCGCATGCCCCCAGCATAATGATGCAAAACGAGGTACATGCCCCCCAAGCTTCATTGCATTCAACAAAGTGGATGGAATGAAGGTTCACTTTTGAGATCTTGGAAAGACTCGACTTGGATTTTACGAGATCTTAATCGAAAGACTCAACTTGGAAAGGGAGTTGTTTCATTTTTTAATGAGGTTGACACAGTAAAAGAACTATCCTCATAACCCTTGTTTCATTTTTTAACGAGCTTGACACAAGATCAGGAACTATGCTCGGATATGAGCGGTTTCATTATTTTAACGAGGTTGATACAGTAGCAAAACTATCCTCAAAACTCCTTGTTTCATTTTTTAGGGAGCTTGACACAAGACCAGGAACTATGCTCCGACCAGACCTAATTTCATTTTTTAGGGAGCTTGACGTAGGAAAGCGAACTATGCTCCTCCCAAACTTCATCATAATGAATAGGAAGTCGGGGCTTCCAAGAGTGGCACTCCCAATTGGAGGTCAATGTCTCGGAAGTCGGGACCCAATGCCCCCAGGACACTATGCACGATGGCGGCATTGTTGGATATAGGCATGGGGGAGGTGGCCACGTAGTTGATCTAAGGTGAGACAGATGAAACTAGTGGCTGAGAGCCAAGAGGGAAGGGCAATGGTGCCGGAGGGGCCTATGGACGAATGAACGATAATTGGTCCATCGTCACCATTCTTCTATCGTGTGGAAAGCAAACCACATGGAAAAGTGAAGAAACAAGGGCTCCCATGGCATACACATAGTCACGACCAAGGAGAAGACTGAAGTCTAAAGGGCCTTGGGTAACCGAGACGTTTATATAGACAGTCTTGCCCCCCAAAGTGATAGGGAACTTTGGAAGGATCCCTAATGTTTGACTCGTTCCTCCGTCAAAAGCGGTGAGATTCGGTGCGACAGGTACAAGCGATGGGGAACCCAAAGCTCGCTAAGTAGTAACGGGCATAAGACTAACCGATGCCCCTTCATCTAACATAGTGCCAGGCAGCGCCATATGGGAAGCATAGGCAGTGACCCAGAAAGGCACATGGGATGGAAGGGGAGGGGTAGGCAAACAGCTCCAATCGAAGGAGACGACCGAACTACTTGGTGGAGGAACCATATGGTTGCCCCCCTGCTCAGAAGGTACCGAATTAGAATTCTCCGGAGAGGCTAGGATGGGAAGACCATCCTCAAGCTCAGGAGAATTCGAGGAGACAAGAAGAACATGGGAATCTGACTCTTCCGAAATAGAGTGGATAACACTCTGCCCAACCAATGGTTGGTGGGGAATTGTGGGGCACAGCCTGGTTCGGGAAGAGGCGCTTGGACAAGAGGAGAATGTGAAACAATCTCGTTGTCGGGAGGCGAATGATCTGCAGCTGCAGAAAGGCGTTGATATCCAACGGGGAGTTTGGGCGGGAGGGCTGGGAGACTTTCCAAAACAACGGAGGCTTTATCCATGAGTGGACAAAGGTGAAGGGGATGATTGCCTTCACAAAGTCTACAGGGGATTCGAATCTTCCCATCTCCTTTACCATTCCCAACTGACGAGGGAACATTGCCATGAGCTTTAGTGGATGATGAGGGGCGGGCCGGATCACGCGACCATACTTCCAAGATCCTGGGAATGCCAGGGCAATCACGAAGAAGATGGTCGTCTTTACATAATCGACAAGGAAACTTAACCTTCCGCAGAGGAGCGGAAGGTGGCCCGACTTCAGGTGCATTTACAGGAACAGTCGTACTTGTAACCTCTCTTTTGGGAGACTTCTTCTTCTTGGTCTTCCTCTTCTTCTTCTTAGCCACCTGGTTACTTGAATCGAGACTTTCACCAAGCGAAGTACAAGAAGGAGATGTAGAAGTAGGTGTCGAAGGAGAGAGGTCCACCTTAGGTTCAACATGATGTTGCGCAGGTGGAGGGACTGATGGAGTATCAGCCGACACGGTAGAGACCAAAGAGGTTGAAAACAACCAAACAGGCAACCCGACTGTTAACCATGGAAGGGATAATGTCGCCATATAGGGAGCACCAACATTCCCAAGAGGAGGGAAATGACTAGGGTTCCCATCAGGAGGGGAACTTAGGTTGGTAAACCCTGGAAAGGTTGCCATAGCAAAACAAAACATACTCAGCTAACGCACACAAGATCTAACCGGGTGATGTTATTGAAGCCAAATAAATTTTAAAACACATGAACTGAACTTCACCTTTTCATGTTTCGAGAGTCGAGAAAAGGACGAAAAGATGACTCTATCTACTTTGAATGTTTAATGAGCACGAAGTGACAAGACGCTCACTTACACCTTTTCTTTTAGAGAGTCTGAAAAGGATCAAAAGCGACTATTCTGGAAGTTCTAGGCAAAAGGTTTACCAAGCAACCCGTAAAACTGCTTATACACCTTGGCAATCATATGAGAACCAAGGACTTCCCGTACTGCAGTCAATCTTCCCTAATGCTGTGTTCGGTGCATTACGGTTTACAAGGCGGCAGACTTGGCTTCCTATGGATAAAGGTTGCAAGCCTATTGGAGTCTCCCCATATATACGTGACAGTACGTGGGAGCCCAATCCGTACTAGCACTTATCGTCTCACCGTGGAGGAATCACCCAACCACTCAACGTTAAGCTACTAGGTTTAAAGACGCCGGAACACATCTCTAGCCTAGACCTATAGATGTTCTTGTTAAGTTCCAATGCGTTTTTAGATAAATTTGGTTTATTTTACAGTTGATCTTGAATTATGTTTGGGTTTCAGGTCCTATCGTATGATCTCTCAAAAAACCCTAAATGCAACTATATGCCAACGATCATCATTTTGTTCGATGAATTCTAGCTAAAAAGAGTTAAGGATCTTTTCAAACAAACAAAACGAATTCGAGCAATCACGCACCTTAATGCAACTAATAGCAAGGAAATGAAACTCTTTCTTTTGAAAGCACAAAACAACGAGATGCTCTTTTCCTTCCAACTGTCAATGCAAAAGATACTAGTTTTCTCTACTTTTTCAATGACATAAAAGTTCTTTTCAAATGAGTTAGAGAGATAGCAACGCTAAGTGAAAAACTAAATCACTCAATGCACACACAAGACAATTCCCAAGTCACTAAAACCAGTTTCCCAATCAAAGGAAAACGACGGCTTATGAGCTATTGTAATCTAAGCTCAACAAGACGATGAGGAATTCAACGGAGGAAAGCAAACTGCTTGGAACACAATCAATCACTTTCGACAATCACCAAACAATCGCGAAAACAAAACGAAGTTGGCTGGCCAACCAAAAAGACCAAATCCCGGTTGGGAGGGTAAACACACATGACCACTAGATGTCCCAGGGTTTGAGTGTGAAATCAAGGGAGACAAGCGAACACCCGAAGGATGAGAGTCCACGACCAAACAAACGATGGTCTGACATGCTTCAGTAATTGCAAAAATTCAAGACAAAACATAAACCAAGCAACAAGAGCAAAAAGGAAGGCTTCGCACAAACCGAAAACAGGTGATGAATGAGTTCTCGTGGAACGAGGCCTCGCAAACAGCCGAGTCACAGTTCAAACAAAGTTATCAAGCCAAAAGTCAAGTAGAAAAAACAGGGGAAAGCCAAAACCAAGAGGTTCAGTAGGTCAATTTGGACAAAAAGAATTTTTACAGGATCAGCGCGGGTGACCCTACAGCAACAAGGCGATGACAGAAAAGTGTTTGTAGCAACTCTGCGCTGTCAGCGCGGAAGGACACGAATAAACGGCGCTGGCCCGAAAAACCAGGTCAGCGCAACTGTCTGAATATAGAAGCGCGATGACAGAGACAACAAAGAAGACAAGATGCGATGTCAGCGCAGCTGTTTTAAAATAAAATGCGCTGAGGCTGAAAAGCAAATCAATTTGAACAAAAACTTGCAAACCAAAACAATAGGCTTTCAAGGCAATCAAGGTAGTCCCTAGGGCGAACCCAGAAACAAACCAACAGCAAAAACAATCCCCAAAACTTTGACAAAGGAGCAATAATCAAAACAAAGGTGACATACAAAGAGACAAGAAAGCTCCCCAACGGAGTCGCCAAATTGTTGGAGAGGTAAATCTCCTCTACGGATAGAGGCGATCCCTACTAGCCCAATAGGGGCCTATCAACAATCAAACAATGCTACACTGCAGGTTCCTAGTTGTAGTTAACAAGTGGGTAAAAGAGACCTACTTGGATTCCAACGCTATGTTTATCGAAGAGATGATCCTCTCGCTCCTTCGCTCCAGCCGATCACAATTCTCCACTATCCCCGCGGACGAACACCTGCACAAGCAAAGAGAGAGCAAACAAGAGCGTAAAATCTACTAACAACAACTATGTATCAGTCAGGAAGGATACAATTTACATCAGTTATTCATACGACAAATGGAAATGGAACCATTAGAATAGTCATCTATCTTTATTAACAGAAAATAGAGTAAGGTACAACCGAAGTCCTGACACTGAGTCCTTCTCTAGAGGGTCCAGCCAGCATATCTTCCAAGCATTCACCTTTGAAACAACTCTCCCAAGTCAAAAAGGTCTCTCTCTCACATACAAGGCAACAAGGTCATGGCCTTCCTCAAGCTCAAAGCAATCCTCACACAACACACCAAATGCCTACAAAGAGCAGCACTAATGCACTAAGAATTCCTCAATCAAAGTCTATATGTTCCAAAAACTCAAAAACTAGCTGCTCATGGGCAATGGAGGAAGCTTATAAAGGAGAAGAAGCCTCCTTGAATAGCTAAAGGATGAGCTTTCCCCCAAGATAAGTGGATGGTTAGTCGAACAGACATGCCAGGGAAAGGATGGCGACCTCAACAATGCTAACAACCAAGTCTGGAGGGATCTGGAAGGTTGGTTGTTAGAACAACTTCGCCCAAACAGGATTAGCGCAGGTGAGACACTGAACTGATGTGCTGACATCGCAGATCAACTATAGAGGAGGTCCGGTCAGCGCTCAAGAGGACAAACGGAGGGTGCGCTGTTCGTAAAATGGGACCAGCGCAGAAAAGACGTGTGCTTCCGCATTGGCAGCGCATCAGGTACACTGGACTCCGCCTGTCAGCGCGGTTATTTGATTAACAGACGCGATGATTCATTTAACTTAGGCAAAGAGGGTTTTTTTAGCCATTTTGAGGGGCATGAGCATAGGTGAATGTGTTTTCACAACACAGTAGGGAGACTGACATGATGGCAGTGACATTTTACTGTGTAACAACCACCATGGGGCTCACCCAATCAAACTCTTCCATTGTTTCTATAATGCCTACTACCAACATCTTATCCAACTCCAAGTAAACCTTGTACCTAGGATTCAGGTGATATGGCCTCTGCTTAAAAGGCTTCATGTTAGGCTTCAGAGTGAATTTCATAATGCCCAGGTCTCCTATTATGCTCTTCAAGTCTGAAAACTTGGTAGGGAACAGATCCTAATATTCAAGGAGTAGCTCAACAACCTTATCCACTGTAGTGTCATCCGAGTTTTCTCCAATATTTGCAAACTTCAGCTTTGCTTTAGTCCCAATGCTTACTTGCTTAGTTTTCAATGGCGCAGTGATTTCCCAGTTCTCTATTTGCGGACCTTCGACTTCGGGATGCCCCTTTGCCTCTAGAATACTAATATTTATCATATCATCATCCTCCCCTTCAACTGTCACATTATAACATTCTAGCGCATGGTGCAACTAGGTGCTCCAATCCAGCTGGACCCATTCCAGAGGCTTTTGTGGCATTCTGAAGATGACTACCTTCATCTCCTGTAACTTCATATATGCTCACAAAGCCATCTTCAAAATTGAATGTCAATAAGAATCCTTCTCTCAATATATCCCACTCCGTGGTGCAATGGAGGAGCTCCGTCTCTAAATACCAGTTTATGGGGATTGTGTCTAGAGTATGGCAAAATAAGTGTACCTACTCTGGCTATGGCTCCATTCCATATGCTTCAGTCCATTTTGCTAGGTGATCACGCGGATCGTCTCTCCCATCATATTTCTTATTCAATCAAGTGTTAGAGCATCCAAATCTCATCCTCATCATGCTTCGGTACTCTCCCCATCAATCAAAGCTATCCTTGTGCATACCTGACCATCATGCGGGTGTAGCGTGTAGTGCGAAATCTAGTGCTTGGAAGCGATGATCCTCATGGACTTCACATTGAAATGCATCCAAAACCTTATCTACACCAGTTAAGGTTAAGTTCCTTACCTCTGATGAAACATAGAGGAGTGACTTAGTCATCATGTTGATGATGATGGTGGTTAACGTCCACTGAGACCAAATTGGTTACAACGCAGTGTAGATACTTCATGTAGCTGATTCTACCAATGCTCCATCTCTTCATCTAAATTAGAGATGCAGAAAATCTCTCGATCCCATGCAATCCTTCCATCTGTCGTCAGGTTAATCTAGTCCTCGTCTCATGCTATTATTTTGTAGATCTGATCCAGTTCATCTTCACTTTCTTCATAGTTGTGGATTAGTTCACTGTGGTGTGGCCCTTTTGCAGGGCCGAATGACACTACAACTCGAAACGATTTCCTCTCAAATGACATTGTTCACTTCTTCAAGTTGATGACTCCATTCATGTCAATGGCCCAGTCAATTCCCATGAGCGTGGGGTATGGATTGTTGTCATCAACGATATCTATCACTTCAAAATCAGCCATCACACTCACACCTTCAATATCGATGTTACTCCATATAATCGTCCGATGAGAATGATCTTATGTTGGTTTTCCATTTTGAGCTAAACCAGAAACCATTGCAATGTAGGCCTTCCCATTATTTCCCATGTTTGTTTTGGAAAAATGTTCGCATCAAACCCTAGATCCAAAATGACCTGGTCCATCTCATATTCTCCTATCGGCGTGATGAGCCTCATCTCCCACCCTATTCTTGCCTTATGTTTACCAATTTTTCTAACTACATAGTGTCCATCAAGGACATTCTCTTTTCCAGTGGATATTTTTATTAACTCCTACATGCCTTTGACAACTTTTCTATCGCGCAACAATTTGATGTAGGTCTCCAAGAACGTGGTAAGGACAGAGGGATCGACTTCTGCAGGTGTGTTGGTTTCTTGTACTTTGTTCTAGCTTCTTGAGGTGGATGCCTCAGCAAAGCTTTTCTTGGCCTCCATAAATGTTTCCTTTTCACACTCTAGATCAAACCCAACCTCCTTTTTTGGGGCCTTGCAAACCCATCCACCCTCTTCAGGTTGTTTTCCCTTATTGTAACCACTCTCTATTCTGCTCCTTAGCACTATATTCACCTTCTGATGTTCTTCGCGGGGCTTAGATCTCATCGTCTATAATTTCTGTGTAGGTTTCTGAGGCTGCGCCTTCTTCTGCAGCATCGTAGCTATGAACACAGGGCATTCTTCTATAATGTGGTTAAACTAGCTGCAAGATTCACATGACAGGCATGTATGATTCTGAAACTCCCGCATGTAGTGCCCTAATGTTCCATGATTATAGAAAATAACATGTCTACGACCTCTACTAGGTCCTCCTCCTCCGAAGCCTCATCCTCTTCCCTGATACCCTCCACGCATTGCCTCAACAGCCTAATCTGGAGGTCATGTTTCTACTTGCATCTAGAACGTAGGCGTTCTCTCCATCATTACCTCATAGCTGTAGGTTTTAACCCCATATAGAAATTACCTACATACAAATTCTAAAAACTTAAAATAAACAAAGGTGAGAACATAACATATAAAACAAATAAACACAGAGATTCCTCCCTAGATCCCAAAATCGAGACTAACAAATTGATTTTTCATTATGTTCCTTTCAATGTTAGAATACATATATATGCATGCCGAAGCATCAAATACCATGGACCGAAAACCATTGCACCCAAAACAATGTGCGACAATCATGCACAAAACCATAGGTAGGTCCGCCCATCCTAATATAGGGTCCAAAAATAATTTCCCCAGGATGTTGCCCAGACCCTCTAGAGGGGGCTAACCAGCCCCCTCAAACCCCCTATGACCCCCCTACTGCGTAATTGACAGAAAAAAAAGGGGGGCTCTGCCCCTGGTAGCCAGTCGTCGAAAGAATATAACACAACCCAACATTCTGCCACTTGTTGTTTTCTTTCCATAGGGGGCAACAAGAGAGCTTAGTCATTTATCTAGCCCTACAACACCCATTATTTCTCTACACCAAGAGAACTACTTAGACGTCACATATTTTGTCAATGCATCTATAGTATTCTTCAAAGTGTCCACCTTTACCAGCAACAACTTTTTCTCTTCTATCGTATCCCTCACAAAGTGATACTAAACATGAATGTGCTTTGTCTTTGAATGGTAAGTAGGGTTCTTTGCCAAGAAAATTGCACTTTGGTTATCATAGTCTATTCTTATAGCTCCCTGTACTAACACCATAATTGAACACAATCTCTGCAACTAGACTGCTTCCTTGCTTGCATGAGTGGATGCCATGTACTCTACCTCTGTACTTGATAGTGCCACTATAGATTGTTTCTTACTCATCCAACTGACTGCACCTCCAAATAGGTTAAACACATACCCACTTGTAGATCTTCTCTTATACATATCTCCAGCCCAACCTCCATCAACAAAGCACTGAATATCCAACACTTTGTCCAATCCTGGTATTCATTGGTAGCACAAACCATAATCCCTAGTGTAACGCAAATACCTAAAAACCCGTTTCATTGTTGTCGACTGCTCCTTCCCTGGTTTTGAGATAAACCTGATCAATACTCCCACTGCATGTGAAATGTCTCGTCTAGTACAGGCCATCACATACATCAAGCTTCCAACTGCACTTGCATATGGAAAATGGGACATGTCCTCTTCATCTTCTTGTGTCTTGGGACACTATTCAATAAATAACTTCACATTGACAGGAATAGAATCCATCATGGTTTACTATCCTACATATTAAACCTCTGCAGTATTATCTCGACATACTTCCTATGGTTTAACTAGGGCTTCCTCTTTGTTGATTTTTTTTTTTATTTCCATGGCCAAAATATAGTTTGCAGCACCAATATCTTTCATTTCGAATTTGAAGGACAATTGGGTCTTCAAATCCTAGATAATATCTTTCTCATTTCCAATCAACAACATATCATCCACATACAAGATTAGATAAATAATAGTCACTAATTCATTTAAAATACACATAGTGATATGCTTTTCTTCTGGGGAAGCCAAGTCCCTATATAAATGTATCAAATTTTTTATACCACATCCTTGGTAGCTATTTTAACCCATATAGAGACTTCTTTAACTTGCATACTAGTTCTTTCTTACCCTTCATCACAAAGCCTCCACACCAATTCATGTAGATCTCCCCTACCATATCACCGTGAAGAAATGTTGTCTTCACATCCATCTGTTCTACCTCAAAATCAAAAGCAACAACAACAAATATAAGTAATATTATGGAAGCTACCTTGGCAACAGGAGAAAAAAATCACCAAAATCAATTCCCGGCACCTAGGAATAACCTTTTGCTACCAACTGAGATTTGTATTTCTCTACCTTTCCTTCTGCATTTGTCTTCTTCTTGAACACCCATTTTTTTCCAATGGGTTTCCTTCCAGCCGAAAACTCCACTAGATCCCAAGCCTCATTTTTGTGCAAAGATACCATTTCATCAACCATGGCCTCTTTCTAGAGTTTCCTTTGAATCTATTGCTTCCTTTACAATTTTTGGATCATCATCAGTAATAGATGAAGCAAAATTTGAACAAAAATAAGATGGACTATAACTTTCAGGATACCCTCTTTCTCAAACTCATCTTCTCATAACTGAGTCCGTGGCTCTTCATATTTTGATTCCTCTTCTACTATAGAGTCTAAATATTCATCCTTTAGCTCAAAATCTATCTTCTCAGGTCCTTTCGGTTGGAATTCATGTTTAATAACATCTTTAACCTCTCTAAACAACATATCTCAGTTGTACACAACCTTCCTTGTTACTGGGTTTCAAATTTTATACCCTTTAACCCATCCTTATACCCAATAAAGATGCACTTTTCAAATTTACTAGCCAACCTTGTTCTTTTCTCCTTTGGAACATGTACATCTGAATCACATCCAAATAACCTCAAATGTGAAAGAGAGTGTTTCTTACCAGTCTATACCTCTTGTCGAGTCTTATCCTCCAACGCTATTGAAGGTGATCTATTGACCAGGTAACATGCAGTCTCCACTGCCTCTGCCTAGAATTCATGTCCTAAATCGACACCACTAAGCATGCTTCTTGACCTTTCCATCAACTTCTTGTTCATTCTTTCTGTAATTCCATTTTGCTCACGTGTGTATGGAGTAGTCTTCTACCATGCTATACCACACTTCTTACAAAATTCTCCAAATTCCTTCTTACAAAACTCTCCACTTATCTCTCCTCAACAGCTTTATCTTCTCCTCTGTTTTGTTTTCCACCAGAGCCTTAAATTCTTCAAACCTGTCAAATACTTCAAATTTATTCTTAAGGAAATATATCCATGTATTCCTTGAGAAGTCATCTATAAATGATACATTCTACACAAACTTACCCAGTGATGGAATCTTCACAAGTCCAAACACATCACTGTGCACAAACTCTAATATTTGTTTCACCCTCTTACCACCAAAGGTGAAACTCACCCAATTCTGCTTCCCATATACACAATTTTCACAGAAATCAAGATCTAGAGAGCTATTAGTCATACCTTTACCGTGAAGTATTCGAAGGCCCTTCTCTCCAATATGTTGAATTCTTTGATGCTATGGCATGGTCTTTTCTCCAGAGACCACTAGATTTTCTGCTCCACTGTCAGGAACCACAGAATTGTTGAACCTATTTCAGCATCTATTGTCATTTTAATTTTATTTTCAATTTTATCGCAAAAAAGAAAGAAATCAAATATTATGTTCTAACAGAATTAAAAGAAAATGTGGAAATCCAAAAGAAGTGATTTATTTTATATTATTGATGTCTTTTGAACGTGAGAATCCCAGGAGAAGATCTGAGCCATCTGATCGACATGAAAAAGATATAATGCTAACCGTGTGGTTAAAAAGGATGAGTTTTACTCCAAAATCAGACGCGAGAAGTTATAAAACCGAGTTAAAACCTTAGTTAGTCGGGGTCGTCCGCTTGAAGGATTCAGATCCGACGGTAATCACATGCTTAACTAGGATGATTTTTAATCAAGAAAATGGGCGCGATGGTTTATGGAATGTGCTTTAATTCGTTGAAGTCCAGATCGATCACAGCTGCTCGTCAAGAAAGGATGCGATCTGATCGATATCACATCAAAAAGTGTATGGGTTTTATTATGAATTTCGGACCCAAGAAGTCTATGAACTGCAACTTTGTTTCCTTTTGGTTTCATGGGAAAGGTGAAGGTTTATGGAAAAGGCGGACCCAATATGTTTTGAACTGGAGTTTATTTTCTTTTGGGTTCAAGCCATAAGAATTTAGGGAAGGATCGACGGTGATTGGTCGGGTTTCTTTGTGATTCCGCTAATTAGAGTGCTTCTGATATATATGTGGGCCATAAGGTCCATGCATGAAATTTGTAAAGATGCAACTTTGATGCATTAAAGCAGTTAGTTGTCATCAGGACATCTATAGGATTACAACTTGCATAATACAAGAGCACATATTCAAGCCATAGATTCGAACAATGAGCAACCGTCACCAGTCATATTCTAATTTTTGTTACTTGTTATTTTGTTTCCTTGAGAAGAATGAGGTGTCTTTAACCCTCCAATGTAATATTCTGTAATGACTTTTACTTTAGACAATTAGGAGATAGTTAAGAAGTTTGATAGTTTTGGTGATTACCAACTGTCCCATGATGTATAAAAAGAGGAAAAATTATAGAAAAAGGGTTTGAATTTTGAAGAGCCTGGAGGATATGCTATTCTATTCTTGATAATATTGATGATTAATGAAAGAATAAGGAGTTTTCCACACATTGTTGGGTATGATTTTGTAATTTCTCTGTTATGTGTCATCTTGTGTCTTCCTTTCTTTAAGCATGGTAATGAAGCTACAGGTCTTTGTTTACTTATGTGAATAAAGTTAAAATTCCTTAAAAGAGTGCTCCTGTACTTAAAATTCCTACTTCTACATTTCTTCTAAGTTATAGATAATAGTTTCTGTGAAAAAACAACATATTGTCTCTAACTTCTCAAAGCATTATAGATAATAGCTTCTGAGAGAAGCAACATATTGTCTCTAACTTCTCAAAGCATTCTTCACTCAAAATGTATATCTAGCAACCATATGGAATTTTTAGACGTTCATATCGGCTAAATATTAAGGGTTAAAAGCCAGGCCCTTCAGGTCCATCACTTGAGGATACATGATACAAATAACTAACATGAATAATAAACATTAATGTCCTAAGCACAATTTCTACATAGCCAATAAATTGGTTTCTTAAGGGACAACATTAATTAGCTTCGCTGCTGGGGAACGAAGTCAAGAACACCTTTCCCTAGTTGAGGAGGAAATATTTGGCTATTTTGAACATAAAAAAATAACTCTGGTTTCAAAGAGGCCTCATATGAGGTCAGATACCTCACAAAAAATAGTTCAAGCCCTTTCAAACCTTGAGAGACTAGTTTCCAAGAGGGTTCGAAGCCGAAAATCTCCAATTACACCAAGTCCTACATTGTCTACACCTAGCAGCAATTCAACACATCTTTCATCCAAACATTCACCTTTTATTGACCAAGAGATAAATTTTACATCCACTTCATTTCAAGAACCCAACTGTCAAGAACAATCTTTAGAGTTTGTTTCTTTCTCAGTATCTACTATAGTTATTCAACATGAACCTATAACTACATTGCCACCTTTCCATACTACATTTACTCCTTAGTCAGGTTCTACATCTACTGGTACTCAAGGTTCAGTAAGTTCATGAGCAATCATGGCAACACTTGCATTCTTTTTGAATAGGTATGTATTTATTTAGTTGCCACAAAAGTTGAATCAAATGCCTCAAGAATACTTAAAAATTCTTCCTCGTTTCTCGGGGGAGGATGAACAAATAGCAAAGAAGCACATAACAATGTTTTGTAATTTTGTAGAAAATCTCAATGTTGAACACTTGGATGTTGTTTAAGACATTTTGTGCAATCTTGCGACTCCATAAGAACCACAACTTGCGAAAAAATTAAATAAAGGAAAGCAACAACAGAATACAAATAGCAAGACTCAAATACTTCAAGGTGAGTCTTCTCAAGATAAAAGTGAGAAAATTCCTTTAGAAAGAATTGCTTCCATTCCACAGGATATTTCAATGATGAAGAAAAGTTAAGATGAAAATGAAAGGAATACTAAACAAGTTCATGTGTATAGTCTTACTAAAGAGTTAGAGAAAATCAGAACTCAGGTGCCCCTCACAGAGTTGGCTAAAATACCAGTTTACCAAAGAGAGGTTGCTGAGTTTATCAATCTATCTTAGAATGTGAATATAAATGACACTATGAATCTGCAAGAATATAAACCAGTAGTGGTTTTTGGTCCACATGTGGAGGAGGTAGATTCTTCAACACTTCCTTTCTACATTTCTTTATTTATTCATGATTTCCTCTTACATAATTATATGTTTGATTCAGGACCTTCACATAACCTTATTCCACTATCAGTGATGAAACAACTAAACCTACAAGTTACTAAACCTTATAGAGACTTGTATGCTTTTGATTCAAATAAAGTCAAGTGTCTGGGGGTCATTAAAGATATGGTGATTTCACTAGCCCAGATCCCAACTAAAAGCTTGGTAATGGATGTAGTGGTAGCAGATATCCCTTCTAGGTTTGAAATGTTGCTATCTAGGTCATGGGGAGGGCTAAATTTGGTGGTATTTTGAAACTAGATTTTACTCATCCTATCATACCAATTTTTGGTGGAGAAGAAAGGAGGTTATATAGAGAAACAAGATTTGTAAAAAAAATCACAAAGAACGAAGCAAGTAATTCACCTATATATAGCCAAGATAAAGATGACTTTTCTTGCTTCATGTTGCATGACAATGCAGAGTTGGTTGAAGATAACCAAAGGCAGCTTGCTTCAGCCAGTGTAAATACAGAGCTGCAAACAAAAGGGGTGTGGAAGTGCTTCTTTGATGGAGCCTATTCTAAAGAAGGAATAGGTGTTAGTTTCCTTTTAATTACATCTAGAGGTAATATCCCTTTTTCTTTTAAATTAGAATTCAAAGTGACTAATAATGTCGCAGAATATGAATCCTTGATCATTGCTATGCAAACAACAAGACAAATGGGAGTCCAGTAAAGCAAATGGATATTTAGAGCTAATTATATAGCAAATAAAGAACCAATGTCAAACAAAAAACCCTAGGCTTAGAGCATACGTAAATTAAGTGTGGGATTTGGTTGAGAAATTCTTTGAGGCTTTCAACATACAGTTCATTCCAAGAGATGGAAACATATTACAAGACTCTTTGGCTATGGTTTCCAATACTTTTAGGCCTCCTATAAATCCAAAGCAAATATATGAGGTTGAAATGAGGCACAAGCCTTCTGTTCTGGATAATATAAAACATTGGCAGATTTTTGAGGATGATCAGCAGAATAAGCAATTCTTGACTATGATTGAAGATTTTCAGGGCACTAAGATTGATCAAGATGAAGATGAAACAATAGAAGGTGCAGAAGTAAGTGGTTTGAAAATTTCCATAGTTAATCAAAAAATTATTCAATTGAAAGGTAATATTCTGCCAAGGGGGATTGTCCCTCTTCAAAGACTTTTTAACTCCAATGATGTAGTTTTTAGTTCAGAGAAAATTCTACAGGATGAGCAGATTCAAGATCACAATATTGGAACCCAGAAGGAGCCCAAGCTAGTCAAATTATTTAATGGAGTTCCACTTAATTATAACGAAAGACATATTGATATTTTCAGGGGCTATATTGATCTTTTTTCTTGGTCCTATGAGGATCTCAAAACATATGATGTAAGTATTATTCAACACAAGATTCCCTTGAAAGAATGGATTATACTGTTTAAGCAAAAACTTAGGCAAATAAACCCTTTTCTTTTACCATTGATTGAGAAAGAAGTCAAAAAGTTGCTTGATGTTGAGATAATAGTTCCACTCCAGTACTCTAACTAGGTGGCCAATCTAGTACTTGTAAGGAAGAGAAATGGAGAAATAAGATTATGTGTGGATTTCAGAAATCTAAATAGGGCTTCCTTAAAAGATAACTATCCATTACCTAAAATGGCTTATGTGCTGCAGAAGGTAACAAGATCATTTAGAATGTCCATGCTGGATGGGTTCTCTGGGTATAACCAAGTGGTTGTTGATAATGAAGATTAGATAAATACTGCATTGACAACTCCTTGGGGAACCTTTATGTATGCCATAAGGCCTTTTGGGTTGATGAATGCAGGTGCAAAATTTCAGAGAGCAATGGACATTGCATTTGTAGGTCATAATTTTGTAGTGATATACTTGGATGACATCACTATTTTCTCTAAGTCAGATGAGGATCACTTGGACCATCTTAAAAAGACTTTTGAGAAATGTAGAAAATTTGGGCTTTCTTTTAATCTTAAGAAGTCAATTTTTTCTCTAGAAGAGGGAAAACTATTGGGGTACATTGTTTCTAGAGATGAAGTGAAGATAGATCCAGCAAGGGTGCAAGCCATGCAGAAAATACCCATGCCCAAGAGTAAGAAAGGCATTCAAAATTTTTGACAAAAATAAATTTTCTAAGGAGGTTTGTTTCCAATTATGTTGAAATTGTAAAAGAAATTACCAATATGTTGAAGAAGGAAAAGGTGGTGCATTGGACCAAGGAAGCTAGAGAGTCAATATCTAGGATTAGAGAAGCATTACAAGCAGTTCCAGTTTTAATTAGCCCTGATTATCAAAAGCCTTTTCAAATTTTTTTCATTTGCATCACCTAATCCAATAGTTGTTGTTTTTGTTACAGATATATACATGGGCCCATAACCCAAAGGTCCATGCATGAAATTTTGTAAAGATGTAGCTTTGTTGCGTTAAAGTAGTTAGCTGTCATCAGGACATCTACACAATTACAACTTGCTGAATACAAGGCCACATAATCAAGCCATAGATTCGAACAACGAAAAGCCATCACCAGTCATATTCTAATTTCTGTTACTTCTTGTTATTTTTTTTTCTTGAGAAGAATGATGTGTCTTTTACCCTCCAATCTACTATTTTGTAATGACTTTTACCTTTGACAATTAGGAGATAGTTAAGTAATTTGACAGTTTTGGTGTTTACCACTTGTCCCATGATGTATAAAAAGAGACAATTATAGAAAAAGGGTCTGAATTTTGAAGAGCCTGGAGGCTATGCTATTGTATTCTTGATAAAATTGATGATTAATGAAAGAATCAGGAGTTTTCCACACATTGTTGGGTATGATTTTGTAATTTCTTTGTTATGTGTCATCATGTGTCTTCCTTTCTTTATGTATGGTAATGAAGATACAAGTATTTGTTTACTTATGTGAATGAAGTTAAAATTCCTTAAAAGAGCACTCCTTTACTTAAAGTTCCTACTACATTTCTTCTAAGTTATAGATAGTAGTTTCTGTGAAAAACAACATATTGTCTCTAACTTCTCAAAGCATTCTTCACTCAAAATTTATATCCAGCAACCATATGGCATTCTGAGACTTTCATATCAGCTAAATATTAAGGATTAAAATTCAGGCCCTTCAGGTCCTTCACTTGAGGACACATCATACATATAAGTGACATGAATAGTAAACATTAATGTCTTAAGCACAATTTCTACATAGCCAAGAAATTGGTTTCTTAAGGGAGAACAAAACCCATCGACAACAGTGCTACCTTGTAGATTTTATAGAGTTCCAATATGAACTCCCCGCATCAATACCAATGCTCCCCAAACCATATTTTAGGTATCCTTCTCGAACACTATTTTTACACCTATATCATCCAACTTGCTTACAGGAATCATATTTCTAGCCAATGGAGGAATACCCAGAACACTTGGAAGTTTTTTAATCCTTTCACCTTGCAACTTAAACTTGACTTTTCCTTGACCAACGATTCTAGCCTTCATGTCATCCCACAAGAAGACATCACCACCATCATATTTCTCATACTTGTAGAACCACTATTTATGGTGAGTGAAGTGAAAGGATACACCTGAGTCCATCAACCATGCCTCATGATCTACATGTGTACTTGAAGAAGCTAAGTACACATCCCCACCTTCATCTGAGGTGGTTTTCCCCTTTGCAGAAGGAGCATCATCAGATCCCTTTCCTTTATCAGAAGCTTTAGATTTACAGTCCCTTTTGTAGTGCCCTTGCTTTCTGCATTTCCAGCATAGCTTTACAAGTTTTCCTGGAGATTTAGATCTCCCTCTATATTTGGATCTCCCACTTGATGGCTTATTTTTGTTTCTATACTGGGACCATCCTTGTACAAACAAGGCATCACCATTCTAGCTCTATATATTTTTCTGTCTGAACTCCTCCATCAACAAGGATGGGACTATTTCATCAAACTGCAAGGGAGTTTCATTTCTACCTATTGCAATAACCAGACTATCCCACGAATCTGGTAGAGAACACAGCAAACTAATCCACTTATCTTCATCTAAATTTTTAATATCAATAGATAATAACTAACTTACCGCAGTATTAAATGTGTTCAGATGCTCTGTCACTAAGTCTTCATCTTTCATCCTTATTTTATACAGCTTTTTCGAAAGGAACATTTTATTCACCAGAGACTTATATTGGTACAAAGTCACTAACTTGTCCCACAAAGCCTTAGTCGTAGCTTCCCCTCATACATTCAAAAATATTGAATCTGAGACACACAATTATATCGTGCTCTTTTCCTTCTGATCCAACTTCTTCCATTCCTCATTAGACACTCCCATTGGTTTAGTCCCCAGATTCACCATGATCCATTGATATTTATCTAACAATATATCCTCCATCTTCAGTTTCCATAACTCAATAATATTACCATTAAATTTCTCGACCTCTATCTTTTGACTTCTCATCACTTTCTTTCACCACCAAAATCAATCCCTTAGATCTCCCATTGAACAGGGTCTACCACAGGCCTGAGCGAAACCCCTTCGCAACAAAGGCATCTCCTTGAAGCCAACAAAGCTTTGATACTAAATGTAGGTAATTCCTCTAGGGGGTTAAAACCTAGAATGGTTGTGACAGTGGCACTCAGCATGGCCCATAGATTTACAGAAGTCACAAAACAACTACTATGGTGTTTGAACAAACTTTTGAAGCAAATGACAATTATTTGTTCTGTGTTTTCCAGCGAATTGACAAATAGTGTACCATAGTGCAACCCCCATGCTCGATCCTATTGGGGCTTCTAGTTTTAGGGGAATTGTTACCCATTTTGTAATATAGTTTGCAAATATGGGACAATGGTCTTTGTCATGCCCCTAGCTTTTACACTTCAAACACCATACTTCCACGCACACCTTTGGTTTAGTCTCCTTCTCTTTCTTGAAGCTATGCAATTCCAAGTGGAGGATCTCCAACTAGGAGTGAATTTGTTGTACCCCCAAGGATGGATCTGTTGGCATTATGATTTTGGTTTGGCTCTATGGTACAGGTGTTGTACTTGATGGCAACTCACTCAAGTGGTAGATCTCAGTTCAGGCACTCAAAATCATGGAAAATGAGATACCCGTAGGTGATCCTAAGAGAATCTGCAGACCCAAAGGTATGCCGACCAAGAATTGTGGACATACACGCAGGTGCTCCGTTCAGAAGGTGTGGACCCGAGTTTCACTCACTCCAATGTAGAAAGGCACGTGCACGTGGGAATCTTTATGAATGGTCCATGGTATTTAGCCCGACATATTTGATCCTATGGTTTTGGTCCGTGGTTTTGCATCTAAAAGTATTGATCCAAAGTATTGGGTTCCTAGTAATGAATACCTATGGTTTTGGACCATGGTTTGAGTAAAGGCTTGCCTATAAAAATGAAAGGAGATCTCTTGGCTATACACTTGTGAAATTTGAATATCTTAAGATCTGAAATTTTGGGTGATTGGTTTTAAAAGCTAGATTTAAATCAAGGAGAAAAGTTAAGGTGAATCTATTGATAAGTCGTGATCTCTCAGGCGCGTGAACAGATCTATGGATCTGACTTACTGTGGCACATTGGAGGACTGTTAATTTGGCCCTAATCAGAAGTTTGCAGGTGATCCACGGCGTGAGTGTGGGGGTACACAGTGGAGGAGAAAGCGCAGTGCAGGGGTACACAGCGTAGCAGAAGGCACAGAGTGAGGTACGCAGCTCAGGAGAAAGCACAGTGTGGGGGTACGCAGCGAAGCAGAAGGCGCAGTGTGAGGTATGCAACACAGAAGAAGGCACAGTGCTGAGGTACACTGTCAGGCAGACAGTGCAGGTGCGAATCTGAGTAGAAGTACACAGGACAGAAGAACGGGTGGTGCGGAGATACGTAGAGTAGAAGACTGGAGAGTGCGGATATTTGCAGGCCCCTCTTGGTGAAGTTGCAGACTTATCTTGAAATATTTGTTGGTTGTCTTTTATCTATTGCTGCAGAATTCTGGATTTAGATTTCTGGTATTACTTTTTTGTTTACAACATTCTGAAGAGTTGGGTGATTCATTGGTTGATTTTATAAGGAGATTGGGTGATTTGCATGTACTTGATGATTATTTGATCTTCTTGGATCCAGTCTGAAAATTTATGAAACGTGGTCCTTAAAGAAGTAAAAGAGCTAAGGGGGTTGTAGATCCCTTCCAGGAGAGACTGGAAAACGGGAGAGAGTTATAGCTCTTTGCAGGTTGCAGCCTACGTACTAGTAAAGGACTGCACCAGTACAAAATCCTTGTACAAGAAGTTTCTAATTGAAATAAGATAGAGACATATTGCAGCAGGTGGTTTTCACCCACATAGGGTTTCCACCTTATATTTGGTGTTCTTTGTTATGCCTATCTATTTTTCTTGTTCTTGTTCATTATTATATGGCACTGACATACAAATTAGTGATCAATATCTAAAGAATAAATTAAAGTATAAATCTGGAAGGTATATTGAAAAGAATTTGATAATACTGATTCACCCCCACTCTCAGTATTATTTCCAACAGTTGGTATCAGAGCAGGTTCTTCAGAAGAAGCTTGATCGCTTGAAGAAAGATCTTTTATCATGAGCAACTACGAGAGGGAAGCATCAATCAGGCCATCGATTTTTGATGGGACAAACTTCATTTATTGGAAGGTAAGAGTTACTGCCTATCTTCAATCTCTTGGTACAGAAGTTTGGGATATCATAGATATAGGGTATACTTTTCCATCAGCAACTCCTACAGATCCGGCTGAGAAGAGGAAATATGGAACAGATGCAAACGTGGTCAATACTCTATTAGGATGCCTATTTCAATCAGAATTTGTCAAGGTAATGCAGTTTAAATCTGCAAAAGAGATATGGGACAAGATTGTTCTGAGCTATGAAGGAGATGATCAGGTAAAACGAGCAAAACTTCAAACTCTCAGGATTCAGTATGAAAATATCAAGATGTATAATGATGAAAGTGTGGCTAACTATTTTCTTCGTGTAGATGAGATTGTTAATCGTATGAAAAATTTGGGTGAAGAAATAAAAGAGGCTGTTGTGGTTGAAAAAGTTCTAAGATCTTTGTCCCCTAGGTTTGAATCTAAAGTTTCTGCTATAGAAGAAAAGGAGAATCTACAAAACCTTAAAATGTCAGAGCTGCATGGAATTCTAACTGCTTATGGAATGAGGAAAGGAGGTCCATCAGACAGGAGAGCAGTTGCCTTCAAGGCTTCAAGCAAAGGAGAGTACTATGAAGAAGAAGAAGAATCAAATTTTGTCAGAAATCTTCAACGGGGAACTGGAAGATTAAGAGGAAAGTTGCCTTTCAAATGCTTTGCTTGTGGAAGAGTAGGTCACTATGCTACCAAATGTCCTCATAAGGATAAGATCGACAAGGGAAAGGAACCTGTTAGATGGAACAAGAAACAGAATGCAAATAAGAAAAGCTATTACACTCATGAAGACAGTAATGGATTATCAAATAGTGATGAAGATGAACGAGGTAATGACTATAAACTTTTAATGGCTTTTGAAGATGATGATCACATGGATGCTATAGATATGGATAGCTTTTATGAAGATATTTCTAGACTCAAGACATGTTTAGAATAAAAGAATGTAATCATTGATACTCTGCAATTTCAACTTGATGAAAAAGAAAAATTTCTTGAGAAGTTAGAATGTGAAATTGTTGGCCTTAGGAAAGAAATTGAGAAAACAAAGGCTCTTAATCTTAAATTTGTTAAAGGATCTAAAACTCTGCATGAGATTATCAATATAAAACATTCTTCACTAATCAAGATAGGTTTGGGTTATAATGGAGAAATATCTCAAGCATCCAACTCAAAGAGTTATCTTGATGCAGCAAGGAGGAATGAGCAAAAGCCCAATGGAGATCACCAGGTAAAGCAGGGACAAACTGCATCAAGAAATAACAAAGACTACCAGGTAAATTAGGGGAAATCCATCTTAAGGGTGAACAAAAGCCACAACCAGCCACAGGTAAAAACTTCTCAATTTGCTTCAAGAATGGATGACAATCGAAACTACAATCATTTGGCTGGTAGATTTGATAACCGCAGAAGTTTCTTCAATGGCCAATGTTTATCTTGCCATAACTTTGGTCACAAAGTAGCTCAATGTGTTTCCTATAAGACAATCATGACTAGAGAAGTTCAAAATCAAGGAAGTATGACTGGGATTACGAAAAGGACCCATAACAACTTTTCGGCACTTGAAAATGAAACTGAATGTTCTATTTGTACTAACTTCGGTCATGAAGATTCTGAATGCAGGAGCAGGTTCCGGAAGACAAAGGAACAAGCCTCAAGCACCAGAACATGGAGAATAAAGGAACCAGAACCAGAAAGATGTGGGATAGCCTTTTATGCAGAAGGACAGGAAAATCTATGGTACATCGATAGTGGATGTTCGAAGCATATGACAGGTGATAAAGAAAAACTTGAATCATATACTGCTTTAGAAAAGGGAAAGAAAGTTTCTTTTGGAAATGATACCTCTGCAGCCATAAAAGGAAAAGGCATTGCTGAGTTGAAAGAAAAGGTAAAAAATGGAAATGTTTTGTATGTTGATGGCTTGAAGCATAATCTACTAGGTGTTAGTCAGATGTGTGATCAAGGAACCGAGGTAATTTTTCTATCAAATGGATGTAGTGTTCATGATCTTGATACAGGAAAAACAGTGATCAAAGGAAGAAGAACTCCAAATAATTTATACATATTTGAAGAAGGACAACAACAATGCTATTTGAGCAAGGATGATGAACATTGGTTATGGCATCAGAGGTTAGGGCATCTAAGTTTTTCACAAATAAGGAAAACATGCAAATATCAGGCAGTTCGGGGTCTTCCAGATATCAAAATTCTAGACAACACCATATGCAAATCACGTCAGTTTGGTAAGCAAACTAGAACTAACTTCCCTGAGAAGGAAGGATCAGCCAGTGGGCCTCTCGAACTAGTCCATACAGATGTATGTGGTCCATTTAGGCCAAGGTCACCTCGAGGAGAGGAATACTTTATATTATTCATTGACGACTTCTCCAGGGTGATTTGGTTAGGACTTATGAAGCACAAAGACGAACCATTCGAAAAATTCAAATCCTTCAAAGCCTTGGCCGAAAACAAATGAGATCAAAAAATTAAGTGCCTCAGCTCCGACAGAGGTGGAGAGTTTACCTCAAATGAATTTTTTGATTTCTGTGAAGAACATGGAATAAGAAGGGAATTCTCTACTACTAGGACTCCTCAGCAAAATGGAGTTGTGGAAAGGATGAACAGAATTCTCCAACAAATGGCTCATGCTATGCTTGATGAATCTGGAACTCCTGCAACCTTCTGGGGTGAAGCTGCATTTTCTGCAGTTGTTATTCTCAACAAAACAATTGTTCGAGTGAACAACACTCAAACTCCTCATGAGCTTTGGTATGGTGAGACTCCTTCGGTAAAGAATTTCAAAATTTTTGGTAGCAAATGTTATATTAAGAACAATGATGAACAACTTGGCAAACTTGAACCTAGAGCAGATGAAGGCATTCTCCTTGGTTATTCTCCCGATAGCAAGGCATATAAGTGTTACAATAAAAGACTTGGAAGAATTGTTGACAATTTGATGTAGTGGTTGATGAAAAAGGATACATTCCTAGGCAAGTAAATTATGAAAATATTGAAGAGGATGAAGACTACCCTTCAAATCAGACTGATAATGAAGAAGAACCTCAAGAGGCACGAGAGGAACAAATAAGGATAGAAGAGAAGACTCCATCCAGGTACGTTCAGAAGAATCATCCAGAATCTCAGATTTTGGGACAGAAAGAAGCAGGTGTACAAACAAGAAGAACAATTGCAGAAGCCTCAAGCTATTTGGCATTTCTCTCCTCCACTGAGCCACAAAATGTAAAAGAGGTATGCAAAGATGAATGCTAGGTCAAGGCAATGGATGAAGAACTTGAGCAGATTGAAAAGAACAACACTTGGGAGTTGGTTCCTAGACCAAAAGATAAGAATGTCATAGGTAAAAAATGGATCTTCAAAAATAAGTTAAATGAAAATGGGGAAATAATTAGAAAACAAGGCCAGACTTGTTTGTAAAGGGTATGCTCAACAATAAGGAATAGACTTTGAAGAAACTTTTGCTCCCGTTTCTAGAATTGAGGCCATTCGAATGTTCCTTGCTCTCTCAAGCTTTCAGAAATTCAAAGTATTTCAAATGGACGTGAAATCAGCCTTTCTGAATGGAGATTTAGAAGAAGAAGTATACATTGAGCAGCCAGATGGTTTCATTCTTGGGAATGATCCAAATCTTGTATGCAGATTGAAAAAGGCTCTCTATGGTCTTAAACAGGCTCCAAGGGCTTGGTACTACTGTTTGGAAAAATATCTTCATCAAAAAGGTTTTTCAAAAGGTTTAGCAGATAGCAATCTTTATATAAAAATTGAAAATGACAAATTGCTAATACTTTGTTGTGTATGTAGATGATATTATCTTTGGCAACAATGAAGAACCTATGAGTCAAAGCTTTGCCTTGGTGATGCAGAAAGAATTCAAAATGTCCTTGCGTGGAGAATTGACATATTTTCTTGGATTGCAAATCCAAAAAAATGAAGGCGGTATCTTCTTGTCTCAAACCAAGTACCTCAAGCAGATTCTGAAGAAGTATGGCATGGAAGATTTGAAACTAGTATGTACCCCTATGGTTACAGGATGCAGTCTTAGTGCAAATGATGAA
>APFE030312139.1:32338-59364 GCA_000404065.3 Pinus taeda
AGTGAAGAGAATTTTCAAGTACCTTCAAGGAACTCAAAACTATGGCTTATGGTATCCTAGAGATACAGATCTCACACTTCATGCTTATATAGATGCAGATTGGGCCAGAAGAGTGGATGACAGGAAGAGCACAAGTGGTGGTGCATTCTTTATGGGTTCCAGATTAGTATCTTGGTTCAGCAAGAAACAGAGTTTGATTGCTTTATCTACAGTTGAAGCACAATATGTGGCTGCTGCATCTTGCTACACTCAACTCCTTTGGATGATGCAGACCTTGCAGGATTTTCAAATCACTTGTACACCACCTATCTCCATCTTATATGATAATACAAGTGCAATCAGCATTTCAAAGAACCCAATCATGCATTCAAAGACCAAGCACATACCGATCAAGTATCACTTTATCAGGGAACAAGTGCTTGAAAAAAAGGTCAAGTTGGAGTATGTTCCTTCTAAGGAACAAGTTGTTGATATACTCACCAAACCATTGCCTAGGGAGACCTTTGAATACCTCAGGCAAAAGATGGGGGTTGTTGATGCATCATCTTGTTGTTGAATTTCATCTGTTTCAGAGATAGTTGTTTGTACACCAGTTTCATATTGGGTATATGCGTACATTTACTGATTTATGGATTGGTCGAAGATCGAATGGCACAAGTTCAAGGGGAGCATATATAATGCATTGTTCGCATTATGGTAGAATATCTTGAAGAAGAATGTACAGAATAAGAATGTGGATGTTGATCTACATATTGCTGCTAATATGTCTCTATCTCTTTCACGGTGATTTATGGTGTATGGTGGACTATGATTCTTCTTGCAGAAATTTTTCTTGTGTAAGATCTGGTCTATAGTCAGGGGGAGCATGATCAGCAAAGCAAAGACTTAAGCATGTTCTCAGGGGGATCATAACCGTTTTCCCTTGATGTCAAGGGGGAGAATGACGTGAGGATCTTGAGGTTGCCATCAAGCCCAAAGGGGGAGATTGTTGGCATTATGATTCTGGTTTGGATCTATGGTACAAGTGTTGTACTTGATGACAACTCACTCAAGTGGCATATCTCAGTTCAGGCACTCAAAATCATGGAAAATGAGATACCCGCAGGTGATCCTAAGAGAATCTGCGGACCCGTAGGTACGCCGACCAAGAAGTGTGGACATACACGCAGGTGCTCCTTTCAGAAGGTGCGGACATACACGCAGGTGCTTCGTTCAGAAGGTGCGGACCCCAGTTTCACTCACTCCAATGCAGAAAAGCACGTGCACGTGGGAATATTTATGAATGGTCCATGGTATTTAGCCTGACATATTTGATCCTATGGTTTTGGTCCGTGGTTTTGCATCTAAAAGTACTGGGTTTCTAGTATTGAATACCTATGGTTTTGGACCATGGTTTGAGTAAAGGCTTGCCTATAAAAAGGAAAGGAGATCTCTTGGTTATACACTTGTGAAATTTGAATATCTTAAGATCTGAAATTTTGGGTGATTGGTTTTAAAAGCTAGATCTAAATCAAGGAGAAAACTTAAGGCGAATCTATTGATAAGTTGTGATCTCTTGGGTGCATGAACAGATCTGTGGATCTGACTTACTATGACACATTGGAGGACTGTTAATTTGGCCATAATCAGAAGTTCGCAGGCGATCCACAGCGTGAGTGCGGGGGTACGCAACGCAGGAGAAAGCATAGTACGGGGGTACGTAGCATAGCAGAAGAAGCAGTGCAAGGTACACAGCTCAGGAGAAAGCACAGTGCAGGGGTACACAGCGAAGTAGAAGGCGCAGTGCGAGGTACGCAATGCAGAAGAAGGCACAGTGCGGAGGTACATTGTCAGGCAGACAGTGCAGGTGTGGATCTGAGCAGAAGTACGTAGGATAGAAGAACGAGGGGTGCGGAGATACGCAGAATAGAAGACCGACCAGTGCAGATATTTGCAGGCCCCTCTTGGTGAAGTTGCGGACTTATCTTGAAACATTTGTTGGCTGTCTTTTATCTATTGCTGCAGAATTCTGGGATTAGATTTCTGGTATTACTTTTCTGTTTACAACATTCTGAAGAGTTGGGTGATTCATTGGTTGATTATATAAGGAGATTGGGTGATTTGCATGTATTTGATGATTATTTGATCTTCTTGGATGCAGTATGAAAATTTATGAAACATGGTCCTTAAAGAAGTAAAAGAGCTAAGGGGGTTGTAGCTCCCTTCCAGGAGAGACTTGAAAACGAGAGAGAGTTGTAGCTCTCTGCAGGTTGCGTACTGGTAAAGGACTGCACCAATACAAAATCCTTGTACAAGAAGTTTCTAATTGAAAGAAGATAGAGACATATTGCAGCAGGTGGTTTTCACCAACATTGGGTTTCCACCTTATATCTGGTGTTCTTTGGTGTGCCTATCTATTTTTCTTGTTCTTGTTCTTGTTCATTATTATATGGCACTGACATACAAATTAATGATCAATATCTGAAGAATAAATTAAAGTATAAATCTAGAAGGTATATTGAAAAGAATTTGATAATACTAATTCACCCCCCCCGCCCTCTCAGTATTATTTCCAACAGGATCCTCAATGGGCATTGCATGCAACCACATTGTGATTTCCAAGGATTCTACTTGAGTTCCTATCTTTTGCTGTGACAGAGCAATTCTATGGTGAGGCAGCATCGAAGCAATAAACCATTTGTGATACTGACCATATGTTAGATACATGTTAACTTCGTGAATCACACACTTCAGCCTTTAATCTAACTCCCAAGATGTCTCATCAACCCTCATTGTGATCTCCTAAAATCCAACTACTGACTACGAGTCAGACTTAGGCTTGTTGAATTCTTTGTTTAAAGCATCCTTAGTCTATGCTAATGTTTCAACAACATGATCAGAAAAGTACTTAATATACCATGGCAGCGTGCAATCCTGTAGAGCAGTAACCAATTGTGCCTTCTTTATATTGTCATTAGTAATCTGTTGCCTTGTCCACATAGCATTTGCAACAAACCAAAAATAATATGTATATTCACTCCCTATACCCTTGAAATCGATAGCTTCATTGCATTTGACATGTTGAATGGTGGTAGTGGTGGTGGAGTTTTGGGTGAAGGTGTATGCGGCAGAGGTGGAGGTAGAGGTGGAGAGGATGCGTGATGTATATAAGGAAACTGCCAAGTGATTAGTTGAACAATGCTTCACGGCGGGTTTTGTTTCACCCCTTCGTCATCACTCACAAGGGGTCCAATCAAAGGACTATACACTGGTCCTGATCATTCATGATTTCTCAAGATCTACCCTTTTTGTGTCAATCCAAATATTAAGGCAGTATCATATCCTGCTTTTCACACAACAACATCTTAATCTATGTATTCAATGATCTTAAATACTTACCTCATGGTCCCTTGAAAAACCTTTGCTCTGCTTTGTTGTAGTTGACTGAGGTATTAACCGCGAACTCTGTAGCCAATATTCATATAATTCGATCAAGACAGTGATCAATAGGCTGCGTGATCTTATATTCAAAAGCTTCCAATATTTGCACTAGATTTGGAGTCCACACTATTGGATCATCAAGCTTCCACCTCGCTTGATAGTCTACCAACTTAGGTAACCAATCATATAACTCAATTAGGAAGGTGCATAATAAAATTTTGTGTATCTTCATATACAAATACCTATCCAACCACTGCTCCTTTTATTTTTCATAATATCTCTCCCCACCCCCACCCTTATGCAAATTCATAATATCTCCCCCCAACCACCACCCTCATTTATGAGGGTGGGGGTGGGGGGAGACTCTTGTTTTCCTATGCCACAAATTCGTGAATTTTCCTTTCCAAATACTTTTCAATTTACCTCTTGTTCGGATTCCAATGATGTGACATCACACATCTCCTTAAGCAGATCCCGGTCCCACCAATAGAACCATTTGTTGGCTTAATGGGGTCCTGACCCAGGTTTAGAGTTAATTGTGCCAAATAAAACCCTACACTACTGGCCCTTTGGGCAAAAACTCATGTAGCGTAGGCTGAAGTGTCACCTGAAGTAGTATGCGGGGATGTTGGAACCAAGTTTCCGCATCTAGAGATCAGCGTGATGTCTTTTAGTGCTCTAGATCTTCCTTCACGTAGATCTATAATCCAATAAGGCTCGGTCCTACAACTCTATTTAAATGGTCCTTAGACCTTCACGAAGGTCTACGATTGGCTTTTGCGGACCCTTAATAGTCTATTCATCTACTTACATGCATCAAAGAGAAAACCTAAATCAGAGCTTGTGCGGATCTACATAAGTATTTAATAAACATAACATAACTTATCACAGTCTTCACAAACTTACATAAACAGGCTTGCGTACATCATCTAACAATTATTCAATAAAATCACTCATCATAAGAACAATACTAAATAAGCATATTATCTCGTCAGGAGCATAAGCTATAAATAAAAGTAAACAAAAATACACAATATTTCTCCAAAACAGCTTCTTTATTGGTTTCCAGTTCAGAATACAGACTCAAAACTTCCCTAGCACTCAGCTGCAGGGGTTTGCGCACTCAACTGCAAACTCTACCTAGGCATCTGTGCACTCAACTGTAGAGCCTTTCTCTCCTATCTGCCCCACTTTTCTGCACTAAGACTTCACTTCTATCCACCCATTACATCTCAGATTATGCCTTAGACTCTCTAAGACACGCCTAGTTATAGCTTTTTACATACAATCCCATGGTCCGTGGACCATGGGTTGATCTCTAAATTGACTCAAATTTTACATAAATGAAGGGCTAAAACCACTTGGACTCCTAATCATCTATGCACTCTGCATCCACAAATGAAGGAGACTTTACATTATTTCAACAATTACATAAAAACTTGGGTTTTTAACCCCAAAACTGACCCAGGGGACCCCATCCGAACAATTTGGCACATTATGTCAATGGTAACTCACCTTATTATTACCTAAAGTCATAGAAGCAAGATAGAGATCCTAACCTTAATGAGTGGTATCCTAACCCAACCAAAGAGACCTTGACATTCCTTGCTCTATGTTTGTCCAAGGCCAATTCCAACAAATTATCCCCACCCCATCAAGCAAGAACATAAACCCAAATGAGAGCCCTTCGATAATATATTATCCATTCACTCTTTCGGAGAGAGAGACCACCTTTTTTGCGTCCTTGTGATAGGATCCTGTATGCTTCCGATGCCTGGTGGCTCGATGATGATATCATAGATGAAGTAAGATACCACCAAGAAATAGGTGGCTAAGATGAGGGGAAGACAATCGTGGATGAGGGAAAGGAAAAGGAGGGCACCTCCAGGGGCATGTGGGGTACTCTGAGAGCACTGTAAGGAAGTTTGAGGATGAGAATCAAGAGATCCATTGATGATGATGATGCTCAGTCTTCCCTTGATGATGCCAAGATTTGGGAGGAACTTTTATCCACATTTTTCAAGGGACACGATTTTGCTCAAAGATGAAATTTTGAAGGATGGAATTTAGTATGAGGGTTTAATATTTTTTCCGAGGAAATTTTCTTTGTCCTCAATCACTTGTTTTTCATGTGCCACCAAGGTATTAGTCACCCAACCTTTAGGTTGGGTTAGCTGAAACTATGTTACCCAAATAATAAATCCGCTATGAAAAATCACACATAGACAAAATGAAATTTAGAATGACGGAATTGACTATGACCATTAATATTTTGTTCGAGGAAATTGTCTTTGCCCTTGTCCAATTGGGTTTTTCATGTGACCCTAAGGTATTAGTTATCTGGCCTTTTAGGTTGGGTTATCTAAAATTATGTTGCCCAAATAATGAATCCGTTACTTAAAAACACACACAGACAAAACTCATCCAATAATATACAACTGAATTTAATTATGTTTGGATTACAAATTATCAAAGAAGATGAATTTCATTAAATTTTTATCCTATTTATATAAATGGGTTGAAATCATAGCGTGAAATAAATATTATCCCTTACAAATTGAAAAATTTCGTCCTCTTAGTATGACATACTTTTCACTTACTTAGTATGGTTTAAGGTTATTTTTTTATTTAATTAAAGGACTCCCAAAATCTCATTGAAATTTTGGTGAAAATCAAATTGGAATTTTATCATAGCGAAACTATATCCAATGTTTTGACTTTCACTAAAATTTTGAAGAAATCAATTGACACCATGACTTTCACCTAATCTTGGATAAACCAATATCACTTTACTTCCACTAAAATATTTTAAAAACCAATCATTGGGTATTGTTCATTTCAAATAATTGTTATTGTGTACCTAAATTAGCATCTAAGTGTTTCGCTTACATGGTAGTGGTTTGAGTTGACATACATGTTAGCTGACCCTAATATTATTATTCTAGAACGAGTTCTTAAATTGATTCAACTGATCTCATTTTTATGTTAATAATTCAATCACCTAAATATTCGTGGTGAGATTGAAAATGGGGTTGTTTAATAGTGTTCATGAAACATGAACCTAATATGTATTGCACGTGGATTAATTTTGACTCATCCTTGAGGATTATTTGAACAAACTATTATGTCCAAAGAAAAAAACTAGGTCTCCCTTTGGTGAGCCCTATGAAAGTCGATGGTAAGGCCATAGAGAGTTCTATTTGTATGATCATTAATGATGGGGAATATACTTGTAAATAGAGTATGAATATATAGTTTGAGAGTTTATAACTCATGGTGTTGCCATTGTAGATGACTTAAAACCCTGAAACAAGTGTTCTAGTTTTGTCCCTTGGCCAAATCTACATGGGCCTCGGAAAAGTCTTTGTGTTTCCAGTGACCCCTATTGATATTAGATGGAATGAAAAAATTTTAGGAAAACATATTCCTTAGGCCACATAGTTTCATTCTCCCTGGACTTTTGTTCATGTTGAAGTGTTTTGGTTTTTATGAAGTAAATGCAATGAAAATGATTTTATGATAAAAAACCTTCATAAACTTTCTTATGGTATGATAGAAAATTGATTTGTATGATCCCACTCTTGCATATTATAATAAAAGTGAAAAGGATTTAGATAAAAGTGGGGTATTTATGGAAACTACTATAATTATCGGGTGTTTCCCCTTGCAACATGAGTAAGGAACCCCCTGGCGCTTTCACCACCTAGCCAAACTATTCTTAATGTGGTGATAATAGGTCATGTCACATGGTCAGTGGACATATTTGTTAAAGGAGGTGACACAAACACAACTACCCTCCCCCTTTGGTGAATAACAACAAATTCTTGAGTATTGTTCCGAGCATTGTTTTAGGCATTCAAGACTCCTAAGACATGATGCTTTAGTTATTATTGGAGTCTAATTGAACGGGTAAGGCACAAAATTGAGTTGGCATGTTAGTGTAAGACATACATCTAACAACTAATGGATTAAGTTATATGAGGAATAATACAAGTAATATTATTAGGAACCCCAGTTATATGAGGAACAACATCATTATCATTTATAGCACTTATTATTGCACAAATAAGATATAAGGTAGAGTTGTTAAACAATAAGAAATTGGTTGATAAAGATATTATTAATGAAGTTTATGGAAAAGGAGAATGAGATGTTCATTAGCAAATCCATTGTTGATTGTTTCAAACATTACAAACTATTCTTATGTACTATGGAAATCATAATCCAAAATGGATCATCATATATTTTGTTATATATCTTGGTACATTCTAGGTGAAAAAACCAGAGGAATTGTATTGTAGGGCCCACTTTAGAGTCAGGTTCCACATTAGTGATTTGGGGTTTTGGATATTCTATTGGGAGTCCATTTTTCTTGCATAGATCCACCACTTTTATCTTACTCTAGACACTGGAAGCTTTCCAACTGTGTGAAAATCACCAAGAACGAAGTTCGTATGTGAAAGTTACTCCTCTTGCAAGTTGACCTATCTTATTGAGCGCCATAGAACTAAGTGGATGCCATGTCAACTGCCATTACTCACACATTTGGGGTTTTCCAAAATAGAATATTAATTTAGGGTTGTAGCATGTGAAAACCCTAACCTTGATGTTGAATGGCTACAGGTTATGTTATACTAGGTTACTAGGAAAGGAAGGGACTTGAATCTTTTGGCATTATTATTATTCCGCAGTTGAGCATGGAATCAAAGAATGGGATACAGAGCATGAAAAAGGAGGTAGAATAATTTTGTAGTAACCTTTCATGCCACAATGTCCATTCCCACTCCATAGTGAGTGCCCCTTTCTTTGTACTTATATATCATAATTGAAAAATAGAGACTAGAGCATATTCCTCACGTTTTAGCTAGGATTTCTCTCATATTAGGTTTCCAAAGATATATATTCTATTAATTTGTGTGGATGGTTTTTTTTTTTTCTTATTTTCTCCATTTTGATTTTAAATACGTCCATAATTTGGAGTGCTACACTAGTAATATTTAATCTAATATCTAAGATAATAAACTACATAATAAAATATTTCAAAACATTGTAAGAACTAATTTGACAAACTATTACAATAGAATAACCACAAAAATTTAAAGATCAATGAAATCGTTCATATTGATTGTCAACCATTGGATTGAAAAACTCATAATAAGACCTAGAGTTTCCTACCTACAAGTGTGCTCTAGTGAAAATGTTATTATATTATGTAATGTGGTGTGTGGATATTCTTATGTTTGGATATCTATTTGTTTCTTGGTATTTTGATTATGAACCAAAGTAATAAATAACATGAAGCATATGCACAATAGTTGTTGAATAAATAAAAAATAGATATTGTATATCCATTGGGAAATTATGAATTGTTCATTAGAATGTGTTTAGGGTACTATGCTAAATCCCCTAATTAGGAGAATAGACAAACACTTAAAGTATTAGGGTAATATTTATTGAATAATTCCCACGAGATAGTAGAGTGTGAAATATATAACTGTAAGTGGTAACATTGAAGAAGGTCCACTAGTTAGTGTTTGAAGTTTCACTAAGAGAATTCCTCTAAGTGCTTAGGGTTTTGGTGAATTAGAAATTATATGTATTAGTATAAGCTATGTAATAAATTCTCATGTGAATCTTATTGTATTTGGAGCTCTACTTATGTTGGGGGTTCCCCTTCTAGGAGGAAATTGAACATTGCACTCAATTTTGAATATTAATAAAGGTTTTCTTACTATTTTTGTCTCCCAATTTTGGTTTCATTTTCTTACTTGTTGCAATTATATTTATGTTTATTTTTCTCTAACTATTATATTTCAACAAACAAGGAACACCATAAGTGGTATCATAGTACTTTGTTGTGCTAACATGAACTCTTATTTTAGAGAAAAAAAAACTTGTATATGAAGTTGTCTTCCACATATCCTCAGGGAAAATGGAAGCCCCCTAGGAATACTTGAAACCAACATAACATAATAATATCATTCATCTTGTTGGCATCACTTTGTTGGACACCCTTTTAACATTTGTTGGTGTGCCTTCAAGTAATATCCCATCAAACAACACTTGTAGAGAGAGTTATCTTCTGCATTTCCTTAAGGATAGTGGAAGACCTTGAAGAACACTTGAAACTAGCATAACATAATCCTATCAACCATATTGTTATAATATATCAAGAGAAACATTTGAGGAGATAAATATTGCATACCAAGGAATTGAGTGTACAACTAAGGGTACTATTTGTCCTCCTTAGTTAGTGCCATGGAATATTTTTTCCAGATATTATTATCAGAAAGTCTTTGATATATCAAAGAGCTATAAATTGATGTGTATTTTCCCCTAAGGCCCTACAAACCCTATATTCTCTTTGCAAACCTTAGACTCTATAACAAAAGAAACAAAGTTCCTACATAATTTACGATGACATGAATTTTAGAATCCCACCAATTCATTGACACTCCAAAGAAAGTATATATATTAGTAGAAGCTATGTAAGAAATTTTCATGTGAATATTATTTTATTTGGAGCTCTACTTATGTTGGGGGTTTCCCCCTCTAGGAGGAAATTGAACATTGTACTCAATTTTTAACATTAATAAAGGTTTTCTTACTATTTTTATCTCCCAATTTTGGTTTTGTTTACTTACTTATTCCAATTATATTTACATCTATTTTGCTCAAACTATTATATTTCAATAAACAAGGAAAACCAAAAGTGGTATTATAGTACTTTGTTGTGCTATCATGCACTCTTATTTCAGAGAAAAGAAACTTGTATATGAAGTTGTCTTCCATATATGCCTAGGAAAATTAGAATCCCCCTAGGAACACTTGAAACCAACATAACATAATCATATCATTCATCTTGTTGGCATCACTTCATTGGACACCATTTTAACCTTTGTCGGCATGCCTTCAAGTAATATCCCATCAAACAACACTTGTAGATAGAGTTATCTTCCACATGTCCTTAACGATATTGGAAGACACTAAAGAACACTGGAAACTAGCATAACATAATCCTATCTACCATATTGTTATCGTACATCAAGAGAAACATCTGTGGAGATAAATATTGCATAACAAGGAATTGAGTAGTACAACTAAGAGTACTATTTTTCCTCCTTAGTTAGTGCCATGGAAGATTTGAACAAATATTATTATCAAAAACTCTTTGGTATATCAAAGAGCTAGAAATTGATGCTTATTTTCCCCTAATACCCTACAAACCCTATATTCGTGTTGCAAACCTTAGCCTCTATAACAAAAGTAGCAAAGTTACTACATAAGTTACAATGTCATGAGTTTTAGAATCCCGCCAATTCAGTGACACTCCAAAGATATTTTTAGAAAAATAAACACCTACCTCAAAAGAATCCATATCTGGTATTGATCACCATGGTGTCACTTTCTAGCAAATATTTGTTCGGAGACTCACCAATATAATTTCTTTTGATCCCTCTACACATATTTATCTCAAGTCATTGATTATGTTGGGCTATATCATACAAAATATTTCTAGTGGCCATGTTGTCCCATGACACACACCTACAACATGTCATCTACACATGACACAACGTAAATTGTTTAGTACGTCTCGCAACACATTAACACTCTCACCCAGTCATTCAACATACCATAGACCAACATGCCTTCCCTCACTGTGTAAGTTGGAATTTATTTTAAGTTGATTAGACATGTACCCCAACAAACATAAAGTATTGAGTCCAAATGAATGGAAATGAATGAATAAGAGGGTGTGTTCAGGAGTGTCATTTATTGCCATACATGCCAAGGAGGGAGTGACAAGACTTGCCAAGGAGGGAGTGATAAGACATGTTAATGAATGCTAGGCCATGTGAAGAAGTGTTAGGGTGTGCTAACATGACCCAAATAGTGCCAAGGCATGCGAATGAAAGGAAGAGTTCTATATGTGCTAAGGAGGGAGTGACATGGTATTCTAGGAAGCACTAAGTCATGCTAGCGTGCTAGAGAAACATGTGACCAAGATGTGCCAGGTTCCAGGTTGTGTCAACATGTGCTAGGAAGTGTTAGGGAGTTCTAGGGAAAGCCAAGGGAGAATTAGGTGAAAATAATGCATGCAAATTAATAATTAAGAGTTTTTGTGAGGAAGTTTTACTGAGTTCTGGGTGTGCTAAGGAGGGAGTGACAAGGTATACTAGGTAGTTCTAAGGCATGCTAGAGGCCAGGGAAACATGCCAATATGTGCCAAGTGCTAGGGTGTGATAATGTATGCCAAGGAGTGTTATGGAGTGCTAGGGATACACAAAGGAGAACTAGTTTTAAATCCATGGAAATGAATGAATAAGATTGTGTGATAGGGAGTGCTAGTGGGGCTAAGTAGGGATTGACAAGGTATGCTAAATAGTTCCAAGGAATGTTACAATTCCAGGGTGACATGCCAAGTTGTGCCAAGTACTAGGATGTGCTAATGTGTTCTAGGGGGTGTTAGAGAGCACTACAGAAACATAAGTGAGAAATATTTCAAAATGCATGGAAATAAATGGATAAGAGTGTGTGATATGGAGTGTTAATGATTTATAGGTGTGCTAAGGATGGAGTGACAAAGTTATATGCTAGGCAGTACCAAGGCATGCTAGAGTTCAAGGCATGTCAGGGAGTGGTAGGGTGTGCTAGGGAGTTCCAAAGCATGCCAAGGAATGCATGGGATTCTAAAAAATGTCACATATTTCCATGGGATTATTAGACGTTCCATGTGGTATGGCATGCCATGATATAAACTATGTTGCTTAGTTGTTTTATGGCCATAGTTCGACATGGGCCTTGACTTGGTAACTTGTTAAGTGGGATGAGTTAAAATTTGACATGAGTAGCATAAGATGAGATATAGGCCATTCTTGTATGAACAAGGCATAGTCTAGTTGTAGTAACTGTAACTTGGTCAAGTTGTTGTAGTCGAGGCAGGAGTTGGTTAGGTTCCCTAGTCTAAGAAAAATAAGGGTAGTTAAGTGGGCATGTTAGCTAAGGAGTGTCAGGGCATGCCAAGGAATGAAAAGGTCTGATAACAAATGCCATACAATTTTAATGCATACCAGGGAGTTCTTTGGAGTGTCAGAGCATCATGAGGGCAAACTCGGTCAAGTGCATGGAAATAAACAAATAAGAGTGTTTGCTAGGGAGTGTCATTGAATTCTAGGTGTCCTAAGGATGAGGTGTGTTAGGAGAATTTCATAATAGAACTTGTGGGATACAAGGCTACGATTGTAATAAGGGGATGGATAAGGCATATTTAGACCAAGGGAGACTTTGGGCTAGGTATAACACTATTTTTTTCAATTACTTGGTTGGGTTCCCAAGTTGCAAACAAGGTAAGGATATCTATGAGGGCATGACAACTAGGGCATGGAAAGGTGTGCAGGGAATTCCAAGAAGTGCTAATGCATGCTAGGAACTTACAAGGCATGTTAGGAATTCCAAGAGATTCCAAGTGCTAAGGCATGCCAAGATCTGATAGGTTCAAGGGTGTGGCACTATCCATGCTAGGGAGTGCCAAGGAAACACAAGGGATGACTAGTTTCAATTGCATCTAAATGAATGAATAAGAGTATGTGATAGGGAGTGTTAGCAAGTTATAACTGTGTTAAGGTGGGATTGACAAGGTAGGCTAGGAAGTTCCAATTTAGGATAGAGTGCTAGGAAATCATGCCAATATGTGTTAAGTTCCAGGGTGTGCCAATGTGTGCCAAGGAGTCTTAGGGGGTGATAGGGAAAAACAAGGGAGCACTAGGTCATAATGCCTAGAAATAAATGGATAAGAGTGTGTGAAAGGGAGTGTCAGCATCTTCCAAGTGTTCTAAGGAGGAGGAACAAGGAATTCTTGGCAATGCTAGGGAATGCTAGAGTGCTAGGGTGACATCTGACCAAGATGTGCCAATGTGTGTAAGGAAGTGTTAGTTGGGAATTCCAGGGAACACAAGGGAGCACTAAATCAAAATCCATGGAAATGAAAAAATAAGAGTTCGTGATTGGAAGTGTCAGTAAGTTTTAGGTGTGTTAAGGAAGGCATGACAAGGTATGATAGGGAGTGTTAAGGCATGCTAGAGGTGAGAGTGACATGCCAAGATGTCCTATGTGCTAGGGTGTAACAACACATGCCAAGGAGTGTTAAGGAGTGATAGGGAAACAAAAGGGAGAATTAGGTTAAAATGCATGGAAATGAGTGAATAATAGTTTTTGATCAGGATTGTCAGTGAACTCTAGGTGTGCTAAGGAGAGAGTGACAAGGTATGCTAGGTAGTTCCAAGGAATTCAAGAGTTCTAGGGTGACATCCCATGATGTGTGAGGTGCTCAGGTGTGCGAATGCGTGCTAGGGAGTGTTATGGAGTGTTAGGAAAACACAAGGAAGCACTAGGTAAAAATGCATGGAAATGAACGAACAAGAGTGTGTGTTAGGGAGTGTCAACGAGTTCTAGGTGCGTTAAGGAGGGAGTGACAAGTTTATATGCTAGGTAGTCCCAAGTTATGCTAAACTACCAAGGCATGTTAGGAAGGTTTAGGGTGTGCTAGGGAGTGTCAAAGCATGCCAAGGAATGTAGGGGATTCTAACACATGCCACATTGTGCTAAGGGAGTCTAAGACATGCTAGGTGCTATGGCATGTCAAGATGTAAAATGCTTTACTTAGTTTTTTTCCGGCTATGGTTCGATGTGATGAACCTTGTCTTGGTAGCTTGTTAAGTGGGATGAGTTGAGATTGGACATAAGTACCCTAATATGAGTTATAGGTATTTCTTAGGTGAAAAAGGCATATGTTTAATTTCATAGCCCTTTCAGTCCATGTGCCTTGAACAAATTTGGCAAGTCCTATTTCCTCCCATTGTCCAACTCATCAATCTACCTCTATCAATGAAATCAACTCCTTTAGGTTACTAAATTCGGTTCAACAAACTTTTCCATCTAGCCACCTCATTTTTTCCTTCAAGGTCTACAATAGTTATGATCTTCGATCAGTTGTTCACAACTCTGTTTGTGAACCACCCTTTGGTCTACCCACTTTTTCCCTATTGGTGCTCCAAGATGATAAGTCTATGGATATGGAGGCTACACTTCCTCTCAATAAATCAATCATTTACAATACAATAAACTAGGGCTAGTTGGCTAGCACACTTGACTACTACTTTTGTCCTTCAAAGTTTTCATGTCCTTATGCCTAATACACCTACCCTTCTAACAGTCTTGTTGTCCTACACAAGTAGTGGAATTAGGTATGTTCTTTGACATTCACCTAACAAACCTCCAACTGTATTTAGAATACCATCAATGTGTGTAACCATAGTCAATTCTTTTACTGATATAGTGCCTACAACACTTCCCTCACCTAGGCTCTTTAAATATACCTCCTAATAGTGATTTGAATCCTCTCAAAGTCACTATTCTTGTGTACCAATTTCTTTGTTGTCCAATCTATCAACAAATCTGAACTACTTCTCTTATAATCCTTCTAACAATCTTTAGATTACTGAACTAAGGTCATGAATCATCCATTAACAATCCATTGACTAATTGTTTATAGTTTTTTTCAGATCTTTGTCCAAAACTCTATGGGCAGTCCACCAAAATCAACTCCTCTACATGTCAAACCATCCTCATATGGAACATTTCTTATGCTCAATTTTCTACTTAGTTTCAAACCTCCTTTGGATCTATTATCTCCACACATACTTCTGCAAGCCATATTCAAGATCTATGGTCTATATTAAAAAGATAAATCTCCCTCTAAGGGTCATGACCCCTCTTCTTCTACGTATATTTTTCACAGTATTAAGGGCATAACTTATGGACTGAACATGCTAGGAAACCACTCTAACTATGGCATTATAGTTTGGTCTAATTGATTTAGAACAAACCCTATCTACCCATAGAGAAACAACTCTTAGCTCCATAATAGAATCGGACTAGCTCATATGGATCCATATATTTTGAGAATTTCTTTGACTGAATATTTCCCTAAACTTCATATGTCTACAACCCTCAATTACAGTTACCTTAGTCAATATTACACTTATGACAACTTCTATTTTGGCCCTAAATTCTAGTGCAGGCCCTCCTCCATTTGTGTTGGAATTTATCACAGACCATGTGGCCTAATGACCACTACAAGACAGGGTCTCAACCCTATATGCTATTTCATAATTTGATTTAGCCTTCACACAGAAACACCACTGAAATCACATGCCCAAATTCTCATGAGAAACCTCTCTTGAGCTCAACCTTCCAGAAGAGAACCAACAATCTGCCACCATACTTCCTAGCTTGAACCCATTAAGTTATGCGACATTCTTGTGAACCCTCACATGATGATCTTTCTCTTGGTGGATGATCATGACCTCCCTTTAATAAGCCTTACTCAATCCTATAACTCAGCCTAATTTAGGACTACATCTCTCCTAGCCTCCTTGATCGAATGATATCCTTCTCACTTGATGTTCTCGCCTTCATATTAATGCCTCCTTAAATAGAGTTTCCTAGCTAGACCTCTTAGTAACCCTTTAGAACATACAGATTTTGTCCACCTAGACATTAGGAAATATTAATTTTCCTTTTTAATTTTCTTTTAGATTTTAAACCCCATTTTCAATCCAAAACCCATTGAGCTGGGTTCTTTGCCCACAAATCTTTTTGTGACTAAACTCACACAAACCCATATCGCCAGGCTTGTGGAGTACCTCCCAAGGTACAAAATTCAACAACATAGTCTAGTTGTGGTAACCATAAATTGGTGAAGCTCTTGTAGTGAAGCGAGGATTTGGTTGGGTTCCCAAGTTGCAAATTAAGTAAGGGTAGTTGTGAGGGCATGATAGCTAGGGAGGGCCAGTGTATCCCAAGGAATAAAAAGATGTGCTAACACATGCCACACAATGTCAATGCATGTTGAGGAGTGTTAGGGAGTGTTAAGGAATCACAAGGGATAACTACGTCAAAATGCATGGAAATGAAAAAAATAGAGTGTATGTCAGGGATTATCAGTGAATTCAAATGTGCCAAGCATGAAGTGTGTTAAGATAAGTTCATAATAGGATTTGCAGGAGGCAAGCCTATGATTTTGATAAGGGGCTTGAATTTTTTTTTTAGAAGAAGGGAGACTTTGTGCTAGGCACAAAACTTTTTTCCTTTAGCTATTATATTTATATGACATGTGGCACACTTTAGCTGAATTCTCATGTTTTAAACTATTTTAGACAATTTCACATTGTACATTCTTGTGTATAAGTTCTGGGTCACTCATCTTGTGCCGACTTATATCTTGTGTGTCTTGTGAATCTTGTGGCTCTTGCAAACTCTGAGTTAATTCTCTATTCTTTACATAAACTATATATACATGTGAAATATTTCTTGTGTAAGCTATGTTGCTTAGTTGTTTTATGGCCATAGCTAGATGTGATCCTTGTCTTGGTAATTTATTAACTAGGACAAGTTGAGCTTGGACATGAATGGCATAAGATGAGTTATAGGTATTTCTTAGGTGAAGAAGGAAGAATGTACTTGCAATAAGTGCAATTGGTCAAGTTGTTGCGACTGAAGTAAGCCAATATCACATGAATTACAATAGGTAAGGACTTTGTTGGGTTCCCAACTTGTGAAAAAATTTAAGGCTAGTTATGAGGGAATGAGTTCCAAGGCATGTTAGGGAATGCTTGTGCTAGATAATGTGAACTCATGTCGAATATGCTAAGATATGCCAATTTCTAAGGAATACCAAGATGTGTGAAGGTGTGATAATACATGCCAGGGACTATCAAGGAAACAAAGAGAAATAAGTTAAACTACAAGGAAATGAACACATAATAGTGTTAATAAGTTTTCAATTTACATTTTCCAAGAGGGACATGCTAGGCACACCAATGCTAGGTGCCAATAGGTTCAAAGTGCCAAGTGTTAGTGTATTCTAAGTGTCAAATCTTCCTTTGTTACTTCTCATCTACTTTCTATTAATTTATCAGAAATAACTTTAATATTAAAACATGCCAAATCATATCAAGTAATCTCAACGAAATCTAGATATGTTAATACTTTCCAAGTGCCAACACGTGCCAAGTGCCACTATTTGTTAGGGAGTTATACACATGTTATGAAGCAACAGTGAATGTGAAAGAGTGCTAAGGTGTGATAGAGAGTTCTAATGAATGCTGAGGAGTGTCAGGGAGTACTACAAAAACACAATGATGCACTAGGTAAAAATGCATGGAAGTGAATGAATATGAGGGTGTGTTAGGGAGTCTCAACGAGTGCTAGCTGACATGCCAAGGAGGGAGTGACAAGGTATGCTAAGCACTGGTAAGGCATGATAGGGAATATGAGATCACGTAAATAAGTGCCAAAGTGTGCTAGGGTGTTCCAGTGTGTGTTAGCATGTCCCAAATAGTTCCAAGGCAGGCCAACACATGCCAGATGCTAATGTGTGCTATGATGTGTAGGGTGCTAGGGTATACCAATATGTGTTAAGGAGTGTTAAGGAAACAAAAGGAAAAATCAAGCTAAAATGTAAGGAAATGAACACATCAGAGGGTTAATAAGTCAGGACTTTATATTTTTCAAAAGGGGCATGCTAGTTACACTAATAATAGGTTTCAATACATGCCAAGTGGCAATGTGTACCAAGTGATAATGTATGTCAATACATGCCAAAGTGTTCTATGGAATTCTAGGGACTACAGGGTGCGCCAACACATGCTAGGAGAGTGTTGTGCTATACTAGGACTTTCCAACATGTGCTTAGGTGTCCTAGTCATGGCAACATGTTATAGGTACAAAGATGTTCTAAGACATGTGAGGAGCCAAGGAATGTTAGTGTGTTCCTAAGCATGTTAATGTGTATCTATTGTGTTGAGGAGTTTTAGGTCTCTCTCATTAATATAATTAACAGATCTTGATTATGTATTAAATAATATAGTTCCTACATGCACTAGTGGAACTTTATCTAAAGGTAATTTGTTAGATAATAAACCTAATAGAGATGAATCATGTGTTGGCTCATAGGAAAAATATATTCGCGTTCCTTGAGAGAAATGATACACATTAATTGCTTCTTCAAATTGACTAACTCTAACAACTATGGCCTTGGACACATAATGAAAAATACTCCAAAACAATGGTCTTGAACCATTACCTTTTGAGAAAAAATATAATAACATGCACATAGTGTCATCAAAACTCATTAGAATGATAAATGATGACAGACATTTTTTACTGTCACCAAAAGTAACCAAAAAGAGCATTGGTGAGGGTCAATAAATGATCGTCACTAGAAGTGTCACCAAAGATAAAATTAGTGATGGGCCTTTAACAAACCTCACCAAAAGTGTCATTGAAAATGGCTTTGGTGACAAAGCTTAAAGGACCATTACTATATGCACTTACAACAATGCTTTTTAAAGAAGCGTCACCATATGCGACACAGGTGACGGACCTTAAAGGTCCGTCACATGCCTGACCCTCACCAATGACCATTTTTGTTATAGTGTAGTCATATCACCCTTTCCAATAATGTGCACACTCAAGTCCTATGGGAAATATAATATGGGGAATGGAAATTTTTTTGTGAGTTGTACCATTGTCTAATAACATCAACAATGTAACTCAACTTGTATTTAAAGTGTGCACACCCTTCTACCTCTGGAAGGATCCAACACTCCTTCCTCACTCGTTTGTCAGTCTTCATACAAATTAAATAACTTTATACCATCTTGGCCCCTCACATGTATGTTGACCTACACGTCATCCAAACATTTAATCATCCTGATTGTTCCACTATAAACACACTTCTCCAATTGCCTGAGTAATAGACTCAAGGAGATGGAGATATTTCTCGTAAACCATGAGCCTTAATCTCTGTAGGATGACATAATATTATGGAATTAGTAAAGTAAGTATCACCTTTGTTTTTCTTTAGCTTGTCCTTCTATTTGTAGGCTTTAAGAAAGTTTTCAATCCTCCAACTACTCTATAATTCTGATGAAATACCTTCTTCTCATGATTTGCAAATCTCCACACTTCTAGTGCACACTTTGATAGATTATATTGTGTTACTCTAATCTGCAGAAACATTTGAAATGTTTATCACACAGTGAACAATGATCGATGCCTTCTTTGTGCTCCTACATTGCTTCTCGACAGTATTCTTCCTCGTGATATTTTTCTAATAGCTGTGAAACCTCTACAAACTCCTATGTATTTACTGTAAATGTATCCCTCCTAAGATTTAATGTAAGAGACCTACAATACACTAGATTCACATAAAATGCAAGAATTTATATCCACACAATATCAAAAGTTTTACACAGTGCTATCATAGTTGAAACATAGTGTATCTATTATTAAGTTATATATGTTGTATAACATTGCAGAAAGGCCCTCTCCTTGACCTGATTTACATTAATCGCCCCTGTTAACCATGTGGCCTCACCTAGCCTTCTATGTTGTCCTATTAATACCTCCCTCATTCTTGATATGTTAATTCATCTTAGTATTACATAAATACAATGGACTCTAACTCCATAATTAGTCCATATTTCTATGTGGAATTTTGCATATAGGTATAAATACAATTTCCCTAGGTGGGTAGCTACACCTAGAACAATAGATTTAAAGTGTTTATCCTTTTTCTATCAAAGATAAATAAGACAAGGGACCTACTTGTTATCTTTTTCTTTCCCTTTGTCTCCTTCGTTTGTCTCTCGTCACTCCTTCTCAAACTTAATCCGCTCGACAAGTACCTACAATCATAAACAGAGGACAAAAACCAATCAAAACAAGAGATCTATCTAATATAAGCAAATGGAATCAAAATAATTTATACATATAATCATCATACATAAAGACAAGAATATGGGAAGAGGTTTAAAAAACTTTATTAAGTAGAAGGAATAATTACAACCACGATGTTCGGTCCATTGTTACTCTTCTAGCTTGGGTTCCAACCAACATCACATCAAAAGCACAACACTCTGGCAGCATAACAATACTTTCTTACAATCTCAAACCTCGCGGCAATAGTATCTCCTTACAAATTCTCAAAGTCTAGCCCCTGATCACTTAGATGAGTGCTCAATTTATAGGAAAATGGAGGAGGTTTGGTCATAAATGAGGTTATTGAATGGCCTTCCAAACTAAGATTTAGTTTCCATGGAGGAAGGGATGAGAGGATAGGAGATTACTCAACTCATTCCCTATCCAATTTAGAGGTCATAGGAGATTATAGGTGTGGGAATCTTCTAAAAGGATCTAGAAGATAAGAATATTCCTAGAACCCTATGAGGATTTTACTCAATCTCGCTTAGCGCAGATCGAAGTGGGCCTAGGTGCTGTGAAAATCCCCTTGACATGAGCCTACCTGCACTGAAGCACACTTACCCCAATCCAAGGCTACATTGGTCCCTCAAGAAGGCATTTGTGGAGAGATTTAGGCCAAGAAACTCTCAGGGAAGGAGGCATTCAAAGTGATGACTTGTCTAGGGAATGTAGCAACTGAACTAGGGTTTGATGAGCCTTAAAAGTACTTATCTAAATTATGGGGGTGATATGCCCAAATAGACCTGTAACAGTTCCCCCCTAAATCATGAAGTTGAAAATATTAATGTTAAATGATATGCTTTGTGATGAGGAGGTTCCAAAGTGGATGGTGACCTGCATCAATTACAATACATAATATCATGATATTTTGATTTTTCTCATGAATCGCCGAGGGAAGGCATACCCATGCTTAACATATAAAATTTCATTACAAGTACACAAATAGTCGTCTATAGATATAGACCCATGATGGGATGACCATCAGTGTAAATCCATTGTACAGATGATTTGGTACATTCCTGAAACCATTGCTCAGATGGATGAAACTAGATCTGAAGTCTTCTATCTCATTCAATCATTCGCTCAAGTACAAGTCTAACAATGTGAATGTGATCTGAAGTCAAACATGGGAATACACCGTCTGATTACCAACCAATGATGTAAGTTGTTAACAAACATGAGAGATATCACAAATAATGATAATGATCCTCAAGGTACGACAATACATTATGCATCGTGTGAATATATGTTTTTGTATCGAACACCATACAAAGTCTTTCGGTCGCAGGCCAGTGATGTCAACCTATAATCAGAAGCGAAAAACTTGCCATTGATGTATGCAAGCCTCAAGGCACTGAAAGGGTGATTCTAAGTCAACTTCTTGGATAATGTGTTGATGTCGACAATAATTGACTCGTCGTAGGAGGGACTCAATGTATCCCACATCAACGACATGAAATGAGTGTAATGATTTTTGGAGATGGAATGTGACTGACAACACAAGGTTTAGGAATGGAGGTCATGAAAATGAAGGTTTGTGAGTATTGCAAAGGATGAATTTTAACTAAGTAAATTCTCTTGAACATGTCAGCGACACTAAATGGATTGGCAATATTGACCCATACCCAAACTAATTGATGGTATGATAGACCAAGGTATGATGACCATCAAGAAGATTACCCAACCCAAATAGTCATAGTGATGAAGTGAAAGTGTCATATTCAAGAGAAACCTACTACCATAAAGTGGTTTACCACTCTTCCCATTTTCCCCAATCATTGTTGACCAGTACCTGTCTATTTTTATCAAGCATGAGGAGAATAACATATTCTTGTTGTATAATTCCACCCTTTGGGTGAATCCATTGCTATGTGATGTTTTAATGAGTCTAGCAAAGGTGAAACTTGGTATTGTCACGATGGATAAGTTTCTCACTATTTGATGTTTTAATGAGTTTAACAACAATGATAACTCAGTCCTTTTCATGTTTAAATATTTTGAAAAGGGAAAAAGAGAAAACTCCACAAGTTCTTTTTCGTAAATTTGTCTCTCAAGTCCGAAAAAACATAAAACAATACAAGAGAGAGCATATTGACCATGTTTGATCAACGTATTCCTTTTTCATAAATAATTTATCTCAGTTCGGAAAAGGGTTAAAATTATATTGAGTAGATATCATTTACAATCTGTTAACGAAGTGAAAAGGAAAAGTGCTGGACAATATTTTCATATTTCGAGTTTGAAAAGAGCTTAAAGAGGACTCCATTTAGAGGAATGAGTGGTGTCTAGGATAGAAATTGGTTCCAGTGATGTTGGAACTGCTTAAAACATGTTGATTTATGTGAAGAGTTTGGCTGGTAAGACCACTCATTGCAACTGTTCCTCAAAAAGGGTAAAACAACCAAGTGAAAGCACATCATCAACCAAGCAGATAAAAATGATGGAAGGAGAAAAAACAAGGCTTATCTGGCAGAAGAGGTTGATAGAATTGAAATCATGAGGGTTAAAATGGAGATGGGTTCAATTTTACACAGGCTTGAACCATAGGGAACTGTGCTTGGATTCAGTTTAATGTTTACACAAGCTTAAAATGAAAAACTATGCTTGGATTCAGTTTCATGTTTACATAAGCTTGAAATGAAAAACTATGCTTGGATTCAGTTTCATTTTTACACAAGCTTGAAACAAAAAAACTATGCTTGGATTCAGTTTCATTTTTACACAAACTTGAAACAAAAAACTATGCTTGAGATTGGTTTACATACCCCTAGCATGATGACTCAGTTCTAGGTGCATGCCTATTGGCCGGATAAATCGTTCTTGTGGACAAGACCGATCTCCCTAGTATCAAATGATATCTAGCAACAAGTAGCACAAGCAAATCTACTTTTCTCTAAACATGTTTCAATTCATAAATGAAAACTAAGAGGTGTAATAGACCCTACCTCGGTCTAATGCTTCTTTGTGGCAGCTTTGATCCAACAGCTTCAAGTAATTCCCTTTTAATAACCTGCATACACAAACAAAAATACATCAAAGAACACCTGCATAGACAATATAATAAAACATGTTCATTATGAAGATCAAGGAGCTCATAAAATAAACCATTAGAGACAGTTCATTGAGAAAAATAACTTGATTGTATTAACTCTATGAATAAAACAACCTTACAACCTTTGCCTTGATGTTGCACAAGCTCTTTCCAGGGTCCAGCAAGAATCTCCTCTACTTTGAAAAGCCTCACTCACTTCCCAAATGAAATGAAAGGTATGTGATCTCTCCTTTCACAAGCTCAAAAAGGAAGTCTAATTTCTAGTAGCATTTACCCTCAAGAATATTCAGCTTTCAACCTCTCCTACAACCAGCCCAATCCCTTAATTTATAGTGCAAATGGAGGAAGTTGCTGGTCCACCATTGAAGGGATAAGTTCCTCCTTCAATGGGATAAGCACCTCATATCATGGATTTAGCTACCTTAGTTATGGAATGGATGAACCAAGGTGGAGCGGACCTTACAGCGTAATATTCCTTCTAGAAGCATCTAGAAGTGACCCAAGGTGATTTTTTAAGAGTGAACTCATGCCTTTCTAACTTTTACAGGGGTTCGTACCCATCACTTAACAGACAGAGCGATCAGGTTCACAGGGGAGATGAACATTGGGTGCGGTACCGCACGCAATGCTAGGCGAAAGTGAAAAACCAATATCTGAGATATTTTTAAGGTATTTCTCCCATTTTCAAGGCTTGACATGAAGAGTTGAGGCTTAAGACTTGCAAAGGAGGTATGTATGAGTGGTGATGGACTCACACAAAACTGTAGAAAGTCATGGTGACAATTTTTTGTGTAACAGATTGCCCCCTAAAGTGCAAAGTCTGTAATAGATGAGGATAATTTTTTATCATCTAAGAAGAGTGAAGGACTTTATCATTTCAAGGATCTTCCTGTGGATACCCCGGTCAGAACCTGTAAAAAAACACATTCAACACAAAATATATATATGTGAAAATATCATCACTGAGGTAGGCATTCCCATACTCAAATCAAAATTGACTAAGAACTATCTAAAATTGTTCTGATACAGGAATGATTTTGTATTACATCACAAGTAGATACATATGGACACAGTATGGGCACAGCCATCGGTTTATGAATAGTCCACTATATAATGATAACAAAATTTCTCGTAGCCTGGATGGTGGAAACTAGATCCAGGGTCTTCATTTCTACTTCCCGAACTGGTACGATTCTATCCATGTGAATGAATGTGTCGAAGTCGAACATGGTAGAAACCACTTGATTACCAGTCAATGATGTAAACTATTAACAAGTGTGAGAGGAATGACCAATAATGTCAATGGTCCTCAAAGTACTCAGTACAATCCATGAAATGTGAATGAATGAGTCAATGTCAAACACATCACAGAATCCTTTGATCGAAGGTCAATGATGCATCCTATCGTCAAAGGCAAGAAACATGCCATTGAGGCATGCAGATTCCAAGGTATTGACGATTTCTACATCATCCTTCTAGGTAATGAGTCGGAGTCGATAGAAAGCGATCCGCCATAGGCAAGCCCATAACACGAAACCATAGATCAAGTCTGAAGAAATATATTTTCGAAGGACTAACTCAGGGATGGTCAATGATGGATGACAGATATTTCGCAGGTGAATGGTTTATTTGCACAGATCTCTTGAACACATAATGACATTGTAGATGGCTTGGTGAAAATTGACCCAAAGCTAATGCCCGAAAATCGGCTGAAGACTTTCAATGTGGCTTGATTAACTGTTAGGTAAAGGATTTCCCAACCCAGATGAATAAAAGTGTCATGTTCAAGAGTGATGGAAATTTTTCTTTTTCAAACACAAAGTACAACAAACAGGTTCATTTTTCTCTCTTTTCCCCCGCCATTTTTGGCAAGTACCTCTTTATTTTTGACAAGCTTGAGGAGGATAACATTTGCTTCATTATAAGCTCATCCTTCGGATGAGTCCGACTTAGTTTAGGTTCGAACCCTAAGAAGGAGTGGTTTGTTCCTGTTTCAAATTGAACAGGTCCTTTACTGTGAAATTTTAACGAGTCCAGTATAGGAGAAACTCGGTGTTTTTCAATTTTAGGGAGTCAGAAGAAGAACTTATGAAAACTCCATGGTTGTCCTTTTTCATAAATTTGTGCCTCCCAAGCCCGAAAAAAGTATAAAATAATACTTGAGAGAACTGCTTGACCATTACAATTGAGTACTTTTCATAATTAGTGCCTTCAACCTGAAAAGTAAAAAAGCGATCGAAAACATGTCATTTTATTACCAATATTGAACTCGAAACGACAAAAGTCCGACAATCTTTTCATGTTTATACAGTCAGAAAAGAGTTGTAAGTGGACCGTCTTTTTAATTACGTTCTAACGAGTCTAAAAAGAAGAAATCAGCAATATTTTCATATTTTATGAGTTAGAAAAGAGCTTAAAGAGGACTCCTATGTGTTTTTGTTGAAAATGACCAATTCTCCCTGAACACCCAATATTCTACACAAAAACTGCAAACATTACTCATATCTGTTTAAAAATTAATAAAAATGTACCAAAAGTGACCTTTTCAAAGTGAAAAATAAATAAATTAAAAATTTATTTATTCAAAAAATCTTATAAAAAGGGCTTTTACAAGTTCATTTTCACCGTTTGGCTTTGGAGTAAAAAGTAAGAGCTTTTGGTAAGAAAACTTCCTGTGAATATTGCGGAAAATACGACCGCTGGAATCGAAAACCGTCCTCTCCAGGTAATCCACATCATCCCTGGCTTGCATTTCATCCATTTCATTTTCATTTTTAGGGCGTTAAAATTCATTTTTTGAGAAAAATTATGGTTAAAAATTGCTCGCGGTGGTTGCACAGGCGTAGCATGTATACCCTGCGAACCCCAACCTCTTCATATAAATGAAACAGTCGGGGTCCCACACATGCCCTTAAGAACGAGTGTGAACCTATGCACTATCCCTAACACGGCGGGTGGGGACCCTGCGAAACGCATTTTTAATCCCTATAATTTCTCATTTCTACCCAAATGTTTTGAAATCAAAAAATTCTAAACCACCTATTTTGAAATGTACATAGACAAGATGGTTATTTGGTGGGAAAGAGAACACGAAGATGTGGACCAAGCCGCATTACTCCATCCACCTTCATTACAGGCTTTAAGAGCATGCAGACTACTAAAATTTTGGGCCATACCTGGCATGAGGGCACAGTTAGACTGTCTACAATGGCTGGTAGACAGGTGGAGCACGCAGGACCAGTGTTTCATCATTGGAGGACACCGGCTCGAAATTGAGCCAGAGGACATTTATTTTCTGATTGGTTTGCTGAAGAGAGGCGAAGGATTATCTCAATTTGGATCTAGGCCAGGTGGCCAATCTATCACTAATCTTCGACTAGAGTTTTGTAATGTCCAAACTGCGGACAAATGGATAGATGTGAAGACCATCACCTATCCTGAACTTAAAGTGATGGCATTTACTGTCACCAGACTAATAGTTCCATCCCATATTACCCACAGGAAAATGGTTTGGTTGAAGCAATCATGATGTTTCGAAAATGACTCCCATGGTCAGTGATAATCGCTTGAGGAACACCAAACCTAGTAACTAAGTGATTGAAAACGAAAATTGCAGCAGTTTTTCCATCTGCCGAAAACGTAGGCATCGCCTTGGCCCACTTGGTAAAATAATCTACCGCAAGGATGATATACGCATGCCCCCCGACCGAGTGAGGGTTACATGTAA
>APFE030312140.1:2974-25184 GCA_000404065.3 Pinus taeda
ACCTTTTATTTGCAGCAGCATGAATGGTGTCTAATGCCATTAGAAAGTGGTTCTTTGCTTTCAGTTCATTTCAATTCATTTATTTCCTTCAAGTTTTTCTTTTCAGCAAGTATTTAGAAACCACTAATCACACACCTTCACTCATCTAGAATTCACCTTACACACACCATCACTCATCTGTTTATAAATACATCACTCCATCTTAGGAAGATAAATTAACCACAAACAACACCCCAAATGACAAAAAGCTTTAAGAGGTTGCTTAAGTACATATAGTACACCTTCACTTCATCAGCTTACGATCCCCGGGTTGACAATTAACGACATCAATTTAGGAACACTAAATTGACTAAACAATAGGTTACTGCAATAAAATAAATGCTATCTTGTTTCTAAAATCAACTATGTTTATGCATCAAATTATGTTTTAATTCATATATGAAGGTCATTCTGATCTATTATCAATAATCTGTTTATATGATATAAAGTCAATTTCGTGAATATAATTTAATTCTATACTGTTATGTATGTTCGAATTGAATGATTTTTAGGTTTGAAGAACATCAGGAGTTGCAGAGGGTCTGAACCCTACGGGACCTACTCGAATGAAGGAAATTCGGCTACGGTCATTCTTACGTAGTTTGATAATATAAGCATCTTGCCTAAGCTATATGAGTACTTCTTGTTGTATTTTGCTTCTGCTCTGTTGGGGTTCTAACCCAAAGTCCTAGGGTGCTTTAACCTGAAACATGTGTGAAAGATGAATAAGCCAATACCTTATTTCTATAAGTCTTTTACCTAGGTGAAAAAATGTTTGGGTCAATAAATTAAGGCTAAAGGATTTAGATATCAAATAGATAATGTGTAATCATGATTCAAAGTGAGGGTATAAGCTAGGAATATTTTGTGATGCTAGCCTACGTCGACAATACCCACATTATGAAAATAAAATTGCATGTCACTGGTCCCAAGCCTTAATCACCTGATCCATGGTGAAAACCTTCACAAATATTGGTTTAAGGCCCCTTCATTTAATCTCATGTGAAAAAAATTTAATTGAATAACCCAAAGACTAAACCTTCATTAACCTTTCCATCAGAACTTTATTCAACCCTCATAAACTTTGGTTAATCTATACCCCACGCATATTGACCAAACCCCACACTTAACTTTGGTTATATGCGAACTTAATCGATAAAACCTTTATCTGCTTTATTTCTATTATAATTCTTATATAATAGAAATACACATAAACACACGTAAACCTTACCTTTTCACCTTTCCTCGACCTTTGCACATTTACCAATGCTCTCTCAATGCGTTCAGCCTCCACCGTTGATTTCACTCCATCAGATCAACGATTTTTGTGTAATCTCTACTCATCCTCTGGAACTCAAATAACTTTAACTCACGTCCATAAACTTCTCGGGTTTGCTCTTTCCCAAGCCTTATCAGCTTCAACCTCCACCGTTGATCTTACCATTCAATCTGACGGTTGTTGATCCACCCGATTAAAAAAACTAATCGATGATCCTTCACAGTTTGATCAAAGCTCATTTATTCCCACGATTAACAAACATATTAGGTGAGATACTTGCATGAGAATTACCCTCTCGATAAAGCAATTTTCTCTCTCCTTCGACGTGCTACGTGTTAATTGCTCAATGGAATCAGGTGACTCCCCCCTATTACCACTTACCACTTTTTCTCCATCCGATAACCCGCTTTCACTTTAAAATCTACCTTTCTTCTTTGAATAATGTACGCGCTTATTAGCGCCCAATGACTGTAGATCTTCTACCATCAGACGACTGCAATAGATCCTATAGATTCCTCTTACGCTAACACTTAATTTAATCTCTGTTGTTCATTTATTTTACTTTACGTTGCACGACTTAATCCTAGCCGATTATCACAAACAATCATATCCATTGATCTCACTGATCCAACAGCTCCTACGCATCGACACCTCACTGATTTGTTCTTCCCTTTACTTCATTTTTATGTGGTTTCTCAAGGTTCTCTGTGGTTTCGGGTTTACTTCAGGGTTTCAGTATTTAGTTGTCCTGCATCACAAATTCCTCCTGAGATTAACTCCGCATACTCTTATTCACTGCCATCCTTGAACTTCACTTGGATCCTTTGATTGAATTCATCAATCAAACCATGATCTTTCTTACTCCACCTTCTTCTCTATGTTTTGCTCGAACTTCACCTACATACATATACTATGCAAAAACTTCTAATTCACACACAATTCATAACTCCCTTAATCAATACACACCACACAATTCAGGAATCGAATTCTTTGTATTGATAAATAAATATTTACATAAGAGTATCTCTCTCACTCTGGCTTGATATTATAATTAGTGGCCTCTGTTTTCCTACCTGCCCGTAGGCTTACAACCAAACCTTTAACTCACACCTCTAACTACTAACCAGCTAGCTATCTAACTTGACTTGACTAACCCTTTCTCTGCCTTTTTGGCTTACATTTATATAAAAGGATTCTATAACCAATTCCTCGTTTCTCAACAAAATCCTAAAATCTCTTCCTTATCTCTAAGGATCCTCTCTAATCCACAAAATCATGAAACCAACTCCTAATCTAAGATTTACAACTAATTCTCAAATCTCTCAATCTCTCAGCTATCTTAATTCTCTCATGTTCTCCTATATTCGAGAACATTTACAAATATGCCTCGCTATACTTAATTAAATCCCTATTCTAGCTTTTCTCGTTAAAATCACTCAAAACCTTAATAATTAGATTAATTCAACACTTAGGAAACCAACTTCCTTAAAACACAAGACCCCATATGTCTACTAAAGTACAATGATATTTCTAAGCCAAATGCTCCTGCATTAGACTCCCAAAGTAGAAAACATTCATGATCTCCTGATCATGTGTCTTCATGTGTTGATAGAAAACCTCCAGGGTCCTAAACTTTAGTTTGTAGTTGTGTGAATGCTCTGCACCTTTGCTGCTATTGTATGTCTGTTGTCTTATGTTTCATCTTCCTCTCCATGTCAATCAGGTTCAAATTCTGATCGATTACACTTCCTGTTGTCATTTCCCTCATCCTGGACTGTTTCATCATCAACTGCCATAATTCTTCAATCTCCATCTCCATCATATCCTTGGACTCGTACATACTCTACCACATAATTCTACATCTTTCTCTTTGTTTAAGGTTGTTGATGTTGTTCACTAACTCTTGAAACTATTTTTCTTCTCTTTGAAGTTGTCGAATTCTTACTCTTACTCTTACTTTTTTTTTTTCTTCCTCCATTTCATTCTTACTCTATTTCATGATTATCTCTTTTTGCATTGAATCCCGACTTTCCAACATTCTCTCCAGCAATTGAACATCTTTGTCCCTTCGATTGAATCCTTGCATAGAATCCTCTCCTAGTTTCTTTACTTGACTACTCATCTGTGCCAAATTTCTTCCAACATTTGTAACTAAACCTGCACTCACAAAATAATTATTAAAATAAAAAACATAAGGCCTCAGTGCCTCTTCTTCCTTTGGCAACACTTTAGTATGTTTCTCTGGTTCTCCTCTTCTATCAGCACATCAGTATGTTGATTCAACCTCTCTAAAGAATTCTCTAAAGTACTCTAAAGACTATCAGTTAGTCTCCTCTCCACATGATCTGCTCTAATGATGTCTTTCTGCTCTTGTCCATTGTAGTGAACTCCATCCTCTGCAATCTCACTGTCATACTCTGAATTTCCCAGCAAATACTCCAGCAGCTCAATTTCTCTGTGACACTTCATAAGTACTTCATCATTACTTATGATTCTTGCATTTACAGACAAATTATCAGTTCGAAAATTACAAGGTTCAACAATCTGAACTGTTGCTTCACATATCAGTTCTTCAGACTGAATTTCATCTCCTTTCACAATAAATTTTTCCTGTGTTGTCCTAGCTTCAAACATCAATGTATTACTAAATCCTTTCTGCTTCAATAATTCACTACTTTTCTCATCCAAGAGACATTCTCCATCATTCTTCACTTCATAGTTTTTATCTTCTGAAAGATACTCTTCCATACTTTTGACAACTTCAAAATATTGCTCATCCTCTGCAAAACCTATAATCACATCAAAATTATTAGATTCAACCATATAAGATTTTACATTCTCTTGTTGGTCTGTATTTTCCCAATAGTTCAAAAAGTCATAAATAATTCCTTCTTCTTCACCCAGAACTTCACCCTGCTCTAGTTCACAAATAGACACTTCCATTTCCAACTTATTTTCTCTAAGTTTTTCAATTAGCCACTTTACTTGCTTCTATTGTAGTCTTCTCTATAACTTAGACCACTTCACTGGCTTCTTATTTAATACCCAACTTAGTCTTTGGTTTTCCTCAAGTATCATCCTTGATACATTGAGTTGTTCTTTCATCTCAACAATCTCTTTGTCAATTTCCTCTTGACTCATTCTCTTACCATTTGGCTTGCCATCCTCTTTCTTCACTTTTCTTCTGTTGTGGTTTTCCTCAGAACCTCTGTTATGACTATCAGTAGTCATCTTCTCCTTTTCTATCCTCATGAGCTCCTTACTCACTTACTATGAGCTACATTAAAGCCTCTGCAACAACAAGTCCTCCCTGCTGCCACTTACCTCATGAAGATTTCCTCTGTACTTGGTCTTTTGGCAAGCACTTGGTTCTTTGTCTCTGGAACCTCTTTTGAGCACTTCTCTCTAATCCTTCTAGGCTTCAACTCATTTTCATCTTTTAAGAACACAAATGTCCTCTTGTATTTCAATCACAATGAAATAATTGGTTATGACAACCGGTTCTCTCACTTAGAAAGTCTTACCAGCTTCCTTCATCCCTTAGAAATTCTACCCACATCCTCTGTGGAATTGCCTTTGTGAGCTGCAACAAAACGCTTGCAGTAACAAATCTCCTTATTTCTACATATGCCTCACTAAGCTTCTCTCCTTTGAGCTCAGTCTGTTAGCATTTCTCTGGTTCTTTCCTCCAGAACAAATTGAACACTCCTTGCTCTAGATTGCTACAACCTTATCACCTTCTTATGCTGCTACCTGTGCATCAATATAAAAACCACAAACTCTCCAATCTTCAAATCAAATTAAAATAAAAATATATCATCTCACCTTCAACGTCTCTGCATTATCTTGTTCTACCATTCACCTACTCTTTGAATGGATTTCCCTCTGTTTCCTTGCATCTGCAAGTTCTCCCAATATTTTGCTACACATTATCTCTATGTGCCTACTATTTGTCAGATTAGAATCTAATCTCCTCTTGCCTCCATACACATCTAATTTTTTCAAAGACCTTTTACTCAGAATTTCGTTATTCTGTTCTGATATCAATTGTTTCAACCACAATTTTTCTCTGATATGAAAATGATGCTAGCCTAAGCCAACAATACCCACATTATGCAAATAAAATTGCATGTCACTGGTCCCAAGCCTTAATCATCTAATCCATGGTGAAAATCTTCACAAATAAAGGTTTAAGGCCCCTTCATTTAATATCACGCAGAAACATTTTAATTAACTAACCTAAAGTCTAAACCTTCATTAACCTTTTCATCAGAACTTTATTCAACCCTCATAAACTTTGGTTAATCTATACCCCATGCATATTAACCAAACCCCAAACTTAAATTTGGTTATATGCAAACTTAACCCATAAAAAATTTATCCACTTTATTTCTATTATAATTCTTATATAATAGAAATACACATAAACACATGTAAACCTTACCTTTTCACCTTTCCTCGACCTTTGCATGCTTACTGATGCTCTCTCATCGCATTCAGCCTCCACCGTTGATTTCACTCCATCAGATCAACGATTGTTGCGTGATCTCCTCTTATCCTCTGGAACTCAAATAACTTTAACTCGCATCCATAAACTTCTTGGGTCCGCTCTTTCCCAAGCCTTATCGACTTCAACCTCCACCATCAATCTTACCAGTCAATTCGATGGTTGTTGATCCACCCGATCAACAAAACTAATCGGTGATCCTTCATTATTTGATCAAAGCTCATTTAATCCCATGATTAACAATGACATTGAGTGAGCTACTTGCATGAGAATGACCCACCCGATAAAGTGGTTTTCTCTCTCCTTCGACTTGCTACATGTCAACTACTCAGTGGAATTGAGTGACTCCCCCTTTTACCACTTACCACTTTTTCTCCATCCAATACACCAATTTCGCTTATGAACCCACCTCTCTTCTTTACTAACGTACGCACTTATTGGCGCTCGATGACCGTTGATCTTCTACAATCTGATGGTTGTGATGGCTCCTCTAGATTCCTCTTCCGCTAACACTTAAGTCAATCTTTGTCATTCATTTCTTTTACTTTACGCTGCACGACTTAATCCTGGCCGCTTATCACAAACAATCTCTTCCATTGATCTAGTTGATCAAACAGATCCTACACATCGACACCTCACTTCTTCATTCTTCCCTTTACTTCGCTTTTATATGGTTTCTCAAGGTTCTCTGTGGTTTTGGGTTTATTTCAAGGTTTCAGTATTTAGTTGTCCTGCATCACAGCTTCCTCCTGAGATTAACTCTGCATACTCTTATTCACTGCCATCCTTGAACTTCACTTGGATCCTTTGATCGGATTCATCGATCAAACCTTGATCCTTCTTACTCCACCTTCTTCTTTGTGTTTTTCTCGAACTTCACCTACATACATATACAATGTAGAAACTTCTAATTCACACACAATTCATAACTCCATTAATCAATACACACCACATAATTCAGGAATCAAATTCTCTGTATTGATAAATAAATATTTACATAAGAGTATCTCTCTCTCTGTGGCCTGATATTCTAATCAGTGGCCTCTGTTTTCCTACCTGATCATAGGCTTACAACCAAAACTCTAACTCACACCTCTAACTACTAACCTGCTAACTATCTAACTTGACTTGACTAACTCTTTCTCTACCCTTTTGGCTTACATTTATACAAAAGGATTCTATAACCAATTCCTAGTTTAGGTCCATAAGCTTCTCAACAAAATCCTAAAATCTCTTTCTTATCTCTAAAGATCCTCTCTAATCCACAAAATCATGAAACCAACTCCTAACCTAAGATTTACAACTAATTCTCAAATCTCTCAATCTCTCAACTATCCTGATTCTCTCATGTTCTCCTACATTCGTGAACATTTACAAATATGCCTCACTATACTTAATTAAATCCCTATTCTAGCCGCTCTCATTAAAATTGCTCAAAACCTTCATAAAAACATTAATTCAACACTTACTAAACCATCTTCCTTAAAACACAATACCCCATATGTCTACTAAAGTACAATGATATTTCTGCGCTGAATGCTCCTACATCATTTTGGTTTAGGAATAAGTTTTTTCATGAAAATATGAAATTCCCATTGCATCATAAGTCCCTACTCTAGGTAAGTTCCACTTCACATTCTCATATAATTCAAGCTCCAAGTCAACATAATCATTGAATTCAACATAGTTGAGGATTAATTGTTGTTGAATAGTGTAGTTTCCTACACTCATTGTGTAGTTTCCTTGAAATACCTAACATCCATGGATCTAACTGAGAATGTTATTTGCTAAATAGTGGATTATGTTGAGAGTAAATTAGAACTCTAGTGATATAGCAATAGGTATGAGTATAAACAATTTTGTCACCCAACCCCTTTAAGACTTACAGGGGGTCCAATGTGTTACATAACAAAACTTTTGTAGTCCCTTGAATCACCCCACACATTATAAGAATGTTATTTTCCTAGTGTACTCAATGGCTCTTTAGGGATATTTTTTCATCTAGTGCTCTTGGGTGTGTGTTGATAGGAAATAAGATGTTATCTTCCTTTAGACATAACTTAATATAGTTATATTTTTTCTTTGATCACTCTCTTCACAACAATCTATAAGGAAAGGGATAGTATCTGAGCAAACTAGCCTCTATAGTCATGTACAATTATCCTTATCTTTTACTAGGTCCATAATATTCTCTTCTACAACTCTATGTGGTCTTCTACAAGTTTGAAACTAAGTCCCTTGCATGAGATTACAACTCCAAAAATTTAGAGATGTGTGTGTAACATAGAGTTTGAATGGTAATGGAACAATTTAAAGGATGAGATTGGTAAGAATGAAAGAGTTCATGTGAAAAATAATAGTGTCACTCATTTGTATAGATGAAAAAATAAGTCCCTTTTAAATTTTCACATGAACAAAGACTGTACAAGAAGAGATTGTTGTAATTTCCATTATATCTAAATTCCTATTAGGATGGAATCTTTTGCACTCTTCACATTTGTCCTTAACCTCATACTTTCATAACTAAGGAAGGTATAATTCCTCACCAGCTACCATATTCCATTAATGATTGGTGGTTTAGGTTTCAATATGGGATATGGTAATATAGACAGTGAAAAAGTTAGGAACTAGCCCCTCTTCTGCTCTTTGTAACTAGTTTTCAAAATTTCTATTAATTTTCTAAATAATTTACATATCCTATGCACAAATTGTAAGTCTATCTCATTTAATATAAAAAGCATAGTTACTATGATTATATACCTAACCTTTAATTAGTTCACCCTTATTCTTGAGCGTAGCACTAGGAATTCATAAATGATATTACACAAAATCATTTTATGCAAGCTCACATGGATTGGCTTCATTCATTATAACCACATATCTATAATTTGATCATAAGTCAATATAAAACATTCAAAAGTTCAAAATTGAGATATTATATGTAAGATGGGTGGATTGTTGTTGGAAAGAATGGGAATGAGATTAGTTATGAAGGAAGAACCATAAATAGTATTCCCCAATAAATGGAGCAAGCTATAAACCTAAAACCATGACCATGTGGAAATAATTATTTTCTTTTGGGTCAACAATCCATAACTCTATGATTCCCTAGGAATCATCAATGGATCATGTTCTTCTTGTAGCTTTCTTTGGAGGGGAATCATTCTTAAGGGAAATTTTACTACATAATGGCTAAACCTTTCCTTCTCTTATGTTGTGTTTTCCTAAGAGGAATCAGATCTAAGTTGATTGAAGGATGAGTTAAAAGCATGGAGAAATTTCTATCATGGGTGAATTATTAGGCATTGTGTTCTAGGTTGAGAGAGATATTAAAGACACATAAGAGGTTTTTCACTAAAGAAGTAATATAATGGCATGGGTTGTAGGTGGAATCCACAATTTGGTTATGTCTAAATATGATTTGATTTAGTGAGGCATTGTTACAAAATTTTGAGGAGACTTTAAATCTATAGTATGTGGATGATGGTGCAAGTTGAATGGAATACAAGTGTAGTGTGTTATTGTAGTTTCTTAGAAGCTCATAGTTTTAATTTTAGCTTAATGGAATTGGATTATACATAGTAGTTGTGGCCTTGGAATAATGGTAATCATACATGGAAATATAATTCATGTTGACAAGGTCAATGAGTTTACAGAAGATAAAGTTGGTCTCATTAAGGACATAAAAATAACACATGTCTAAGATTAGTGAAACATATGATGTAAGAATTAGAACAATATTGTAGAGATGACTAATTTCATTAGTAATAAAAGGGTCCATGGAAGCTACATGGAATATAATGATAGGGACATATGGCATAAATGTGTTTTCTTTCCTAACAAAAAGCTAACAATATTAATGATGAAAAAGACTCCAAATGGGAACCACATCACTTAACACATGGGAGCCATGCCACCTTATAGGTGAAGACCACAACAATGACTACACATATTAGAGCGGCGTCACTTCATAAACACACACCATATTAAGAAATAGAGTTGTGAGTGTCAAGTGAGTTTATAGCTAGACATCACATAAAAAAACTAAACATGTAGATATCAAATCTTCCCATATAGTATTAAAAAAATGAAAAATATATAATATATATTATATATATATATATATATATATATATATATATAGATAAATAGATAGATAAAGATGTGTAGATTTTACTTAGTGACAACAGATCTCCAAAGACTTGAATCCATATACAAAACATGTGCCATTCCACTTTAACTAAATTCTTTTAAAAAAAAAAATTATTTAATTGGCATTTAATAAAAAATTATAAATATAATTTATAATATTTAATTTTGATTTTCGAAAAAGTAATAGAAAGCTAATAAATTATTTAAATAAAGTAGAATTATGATAATCACATAATATTTTGGTTAGTTGAATCGTCACAATGGTTAAAAATATTCTTTTATATATTCTCTCAATATAATTCATATTAGTAGTTTATTGTAAGTAAACTTTTAAACTCATTTTGCTTTACTTTTGATAGAAAAGTGCCACAAATGTATTTATACTAAAATCATAGCACAAAGAATTCTCAAACCCTGTATTATTAAAGGCCCAAAATCTTTATTGGTTTTTCCCAAATGATTACAATTTTATTAATACTTTTTGGGGTTTTTTTAGAGCTTATTATAATGTTTGTTTTTTTTTTAATAAATGGTTTTAGTTTTTTTAATCTACAAAAATCTAGAACCTTCTAAAAGCATCTTAGAAAAATACATATCTATAAATGTTAAAATAGGTAATATATATTTTTTAATAATATTATAAAATGATTATGTAATAGGTATGAGTATTTATGTATTTAATGATAACTTATAAGGTAATTTGATGTTTTTAAATTTTTAAAAATTAAAGAATTCAATATATTAATTGTTAAAAATTATATTTTATAATAGTAAAATATAAAATTATATTAAATATTGATTTAAGTAATTATATTGTAATTTTGTTTAGTTATCCCTATTGTTTTTTAGAGAGAAAAAAATATATGATAACTTACTTATTAATTACTTGAAGGTCAATCATAATTTGTTGCAATGAATAATTGAGTGTTTAGTTATGATTATATCATATAAAATAATTTGATGGTGGTTAATATTAGGTTAGACTTTGATTCATTGTTTTTAGTTAAATTAATCACATCACTTTTATTCAAATTAACCACACCATTTCAATACTTTGTTGGTATTTGGGAAAGGGGTCCATGTTTTCAATCAATTCATATATCATTAAGTCTTAGGTCATTAACCTATTTCAATGGGTAAACAAGATAAGCTCCTTAGCAATCAAAGTTTAGGTCACACTCTATTGTTTTGCAAAAAAAACTCACAAAAAGAAAACTATATTTATGTTGATATCTAAAAAACATGAGAAAGGTCTACCATTTAACAACAATCATAACAACACTCTTTTTTTTTTGGTAGTAAGCACCCACGGGGGATTTGAACCAGTGACCTACCACAAGGAATGCCTTAACAGTGCACTCATTCAACATCAATCTAAAGCCCCGTGGGCAACACTCATAACAACAGTCATGTTGATAACATTTCCAAAATATTTAAAAATTCATAACAAAATCATAATATTTCAACTAAAAAATACATATCAACAAAATAAAATGCAAATGCAATAAATATACCATCTTAATCATTTTAAATTTACTAATAAATTTTAATATTATAATGTATAAAGTTGAGTCATATGATGTAGACCACTCGTTTTATATGAGATTTAGCACCATCAAATCTCAAAAAGATTTGAAATTTAAAGTCAACTATAGAAAATAATAGCTACCCTATATAATCATTTCCACCTAATAAATACCCCATGTAATCCTTTCTTCTAATGGAAGAAAAAAATCTAAATAATCCAAAAAAATAAATCAAAATACAAACTCTATTTTTATACTTTAGTCATTTTCTACATTCCCTATTAAACAAAGTTGGAAATGATCAAAGTCAATAAAATTTCTTTGTAATTTAATTTTCATTTTTTTTTTCTCTGAAATGACTAAATTCTATTAACTGTAAATCAAAATAATTTTACATGGAGTTGAGGCTACAGGGGTCAGAGCCCGAGAGCCATCAACGTTGCAGAATTGCTCCATTATAAAAATAAACTGGGGATAACAGTTACAAAGTGCTAACAAACTGACATTAGACCCATACATAGACTGATAGAAAGAAGAGAAATACATCGGAAACAAATAAACAGAGCTCCTGTGCAGACATCCGATAAGAGGATGAACACTTCCTCAGAGGGAAGCCAAAACCTGAGACTGACAAAGTTGAGCCAGACCGAGAGCAAAAAGCCTGGAGGTAGCCATCTGAGCAAAAACCAGAGACCAAAAGGAGAAGTGCGAACACAGGTGTCAATCAGCTTCCGTGTCCTCCCCATGAGTCTTCTGAACATCCTGACATGCGCTGCCAATTCTAAGATTTGCATTACCATCTGTCGCATTGAAAGGGTTCGCCTGGCCGAGATTGGTGGTGCCTATGTCCCTTTCCACATCAATTGGGCCGATGTCATCCAGAGGAGGGATGCTTATTGGCTGAATGTTCTCCTGACCAAGCTCGCCCACTTGCCGAATTTCCTGATCTCCCTCATCCAAGGAATGTTCACTGCTGTGAGAAGGATTAGGCGCAATATAAGACAGAGGGGAGATTTGATTTTCTTCTTTCGAGAGGATAATAGTAATGTGAGCAGTAATCAATGGCCTGTTCAAGTTACTTTGAAATTTGAAATGCGTTGTTTGGAAAGCACTGTTAGGAACAGGCTTGCGACCAAGGGTCGAGGGGGCAAATCCTCTTGAGAGGAGGTAAGGTTAATGGGCGAATGAGCAGGGTTTGCCGAATGGCTGACAGAAGGCCGCTTGCCGCTGCCTTGGTGTCCCCCAGAGCGGTTCCGCCTGCTTTGGCGTTTCATTTTGACAAGTGAAGGGGAGGATACTGAGAAACCAAAGAGACTAGGGCTAGAAGCAGGGGAGTGGCTGAATTGAACCAGAGACCAGGGTACACAAACGGAGAAGACAAGAGACGGAGAAACAACACAATCAGTTCGAAAAACAAAAGCCTCGAACAGCTTGCCCTGAATCACCGATCTGATCCCTCTGTGGAGAGCGTTGGCGCATTCGAAACACTGCCAAAGAGAACCAGAGCCTACCTGGAACTTGCTTCTCATAGCGAGCCTTTGCTTAACATCACAACACACCTTAAACCAAAGCCTGGAGCTGGAAGACTAAACGCCGGACGTGAATTGAGCACATGAGGTCGGCATGATTATAACCATCACCGTGTTGCGTTGGAGCGCGTCCTTCTTAAATGTGAAAATCCTGCAGTGTCCTTCCCTCATTACTACATTCCTGCTGCGTGAGGTAGAGATCTGGGAGGCCACGCTTCTCTGCAGGTGGTAGTACCTGAGGTCGTTAATTTGCATGAGGGACATTTAATTCCCGAATGACACCCGCATCCGGGGATTTAACTTTCATTATTATTATTATTATCAATTTTAATTTTATAATTTATGTGCTTAATTTTTTATTTTTACTTTTAATTTTCCAAAAAATTGAAAATGCATAATTAGAGGGTATACTTTTGTTGTTTTAGAAATTTTACAAGACATTAAATTAACTTCAGTAATAAAAAATGTAAGTTCACAACCAATTTTAATGATTAGCAAAGAGAAACAAAGTTTAGAGTGATTAGAATATGTCAATTAAATGTAAATTCATTTATTTTGAAAGAATACCCATTTAAGAAATATAAATATCTTGGAATATACCATTAAATGAATTTTATATATATATATATATATATATATAATATATATATATTATAATATATATATATATATATATACTTTTTTATATTAAGTTAACTTTAGTAACAAAAATTGTAAGTTCACAACCAATTTTAATGATTAGCTTAAAAAACAAAGATTAGAATGATTAGAATATGTCAATTTACATTTATTTTGAAATGATATCCATTTAAAAAATAGAAATATCTTGGAAAATACCATGAAATGGATAAGCTTATGGAAAACACACACACACACACATATCAAAATATTTTTTTTTCAAAATTAAAGTTTTGATTGTAATATAATTTCAACTCTATTAAAAATAAAAATATTTTAAAAATTACAAAACATTTTCAGTACTATTTATCTTACACAATATTGTACAATATTTTCATATCCATCACCTAAAGTATATGTACTTAAAAAAATAAAAAAAAAAATTAAAAGTATCTGAAAATTAATCAAATCTTCTTTGAAATTAACGTTAAAGTGATTTTTTTTTTAAGAAATTCCAAATGACATTTATATGTCATATTAATACATTTTACTACAATTTAAGAAAGATTTTGAGTATAGGGAAAAATACAACTAAGGTTAAAATCTGATGGTGAAATGTATGGAAAGAAATTTAAAAAAGAAAAAAGAGAGAAACAATTCTAACTCTATTCATGTATATTCTAAGTGCATCCACACATTCTAACATAATTGACCTGTTGTGAAATATCTTTAAAAAAAATTAGAAAAGAAAAGAGTTAGCAGCATTTATATTTAGAGGTAACAATGTTAATGACATATTTTACTATAATATTTATACTCTAAATAATTATTTAATTGTTATTATTTTTGTTTTATGCCAATTATACTATCTAAAATAATTTGGTAGGGATTAGTGATGAGGTATACTTTGAGATATTACTTTTATTCAAATAAAATCATTTCAATAATCTATTGGTAATTGGTAGGGGGTCATGCTTTGACATTGGCCATATATCTTTGAGCCCTTGACCATTAATCTATTTCATTATGAGAAATAAAGAGAAACTCTTCATGAATTATGAATGAGAGATTAGGTCATAATATAAAATCAAACTATCAATATTATTGAGCAAAACAAAAAGCACAAAAAAAACAACTATGTTGATACCTAAAGACATGAGAAAATTCTACCATTTAACTCCCCTCATATTCATAGGATTTTAGAATTTTTCAAATTAACTTAAGTAAAAAACATAATATTTCAAATTTATATATAATATTATATATATATATAATATATAGATTTTGGGTGACGCCTTTACTAGCCCTCAAATGTATTCGTGTGTATGTGCAATAGTTTAATGGTGTGTATGTAAGCAAGGTGAAATCCTAGCAATTTTTATCTTGTGGGTTCTGTTTTGTGTTTTTTCTTTTTTATCTCAATTATATTTTCTCTCTTATTTTATAGGAGATGATAGTGACTTGAAATGTGTGAGAACTAGTAACATTAGGAGTACTTTTAGGGTATGGTAAATTTTGTGTATCATTGATATGAGTAAATTGATTAAGTTTAGTTAATGTTTAGTGAATTAACTAAGTTATATAATTATTCAATACAAGAATATTCAATTTAAGTATCTCTAAAAACTAATAACCAATACATTAATACCTCTTTACCATATAAATTACTACTCTTATGATTGGGTGAATGTCTATCTCCCAACTCTTAAATATTGGCAATTACTTTCTCTTTCCATGTGAAAGTCTATATTATGTTCTTCCGTGACACTCTAAATGTTATGAAGAAAATTACAAAGAAAACATAAATCTAATTTGGGTGATTCTCTTTACAAATCTCAAGCTTCATTAACTTTTCCATCTCACTTTTAGTATTTTTCAAAACAAATATAATTTTATGGAAAATTACGAACAAAATGAAAATGAAAATTTAAATTTGGTTAGACTCTTATTTTCTCCAATTTCTTAAAGGAACTAGGTATTAAATTCATATATTCTCATTGAAGTGTTTCTAATTGTTTTTCTTGAGATAGTTAAGGGAAGGAGTAATCAGGTTCCCCTACTTAGATTCAAACATATTTGTTGTCTAAGCATCACAAAATGGATGTTCTAAGAATCATTAGTTGATATATTTATCTAAGTATTTACATGCATACATTTTCTTTTTCTTACTATTGAATTTTGGAAATTAAGGAGATACACCTCCTTTTTATATAAAGGATGGTGTGAAAGTCCTTGTTGCTTTCCTAAATTGACAACTCACAATAATGTGAGATTAGGCCATAAATAGGATTTTGATGTGAAATATGATGTTTCATATGGAATCGACAAAAGAAATTTGGATTTGTTTTGCATGAATGGTGACATATTTTAAGGTAGGTGTTATTTGGTCTTGATGTTTCCATTGGGAAGGTATGTTATTATTATTTTTTTTATTGTTTTTCATAGTGTAAATACACCATGTAACTATGTTACTTAGATCAACTATCTAGTTATTGTGTACATTTAACTTGTTAGAGTTTGATAAGTGAATTACTAACTACCCTTTTAAATTAATGTTGGAATTCTCCCAATTTATTTTTTAAAATATAGGAGTATTATCCTTGCATTTAAACAATATATATACAACATATTTATTTTTCAAGCCTTATTCTAATATTGTTATTTTCTTTTATCTATATAGAGTCTAATGTTAATATAATCTTGGTTAGCTCTCCTTATTTTGGGGCTTAGTTAGCTCAACAATCTAATGAGTTTGTATATTTGACTTCTTCTTACGTGATAGCATGGGTTGTCTCAATTTATTTATTTATATGTAAAGGATGTTTTCTAATAATTTAAAATGTCTATACAATAGTTCTAGTTTTTTACTCTTTTTTATTATTTTTTTTTTATTTTAATATATTTTTATTACATACAATGCTTCTCTTTGTAATTAAAAAAATATTTATTATACAACAAATTTAGTCATTTTATCTAGTTCTTTATACTATTCTTTACTTTCATCCATATGGAGTTCAAACTAATATGATCCTAATTAATAAGTAAGCCTATCAAATCTCTAAGGATCCTCTCTAATTCACAAAATCATGAAACCAACTCCTAACCTAAGATTTACAACTAATTCTCAATCTCTAAATCTCTCATCTATCTCGATTCTCTCATGTTCACCTAAGTTCGAGAACATTTACAAATATGCCTCACTATACTTAATTAAATCCCTATTCCTAGCTTCTGTCATTTAAATCGCTCAAAACATTAATAAAAACATTAATTCAACACTTACGAAACCAACTTCCTTAAACACAAGACCCCCTATGTCTACTAAAGTACAATGATATTGCTGAGCCGAATGCTCCTACATCATTTTGGTTTAGGAATAAGTTTTTTCATGATAATATGAAATTCCCATTGCATCATAAGTCCCTACTCTAGGTAAGTTCCACTTCATATTCTCATATGATTCAAGCTCCAAGTCAACATAATCATTGAATTCAGCATAGTTGAGGACAAGTTATTGTTGAATAGTGTAGTTTCCTGCACACATTGTGTAGTTTCCTTGAAATACCTAACATCCATGGATCTAACTGAGAATGTTATTTGCTAAATAGTGGATTATGTTGAGAGTATATTATAACTCTAGTGATATAGCAATAGGTATGAGTATAAACAATTTCGTCACCCAACCCCTTTAAGACTTACAGGGGGTCCAATGTGTTACATAACAAAACTTTAGTAGTCTCTTGAATCACCCCACACATTATAAGAATGTTATTTTCCTAGTGTACTCAATGGCTCTTTAGGGATATTTTTTCATCTAGTGCTCTTGGGTGTGTGTTGATAGGAAATAAGATGTTATCTTCCTTTAGGCATAACTTAATATAGTTATATTTTGTCTTTGATCACTCTCTTCACAACAATATATAAGGAAAGGGATAGTATCTTAGCAACCTAGCATCTATAGCCATGTACAATCATCTTTATCTTTTACTAGATCCATAATATTCTCTTCTACAACTCTATGTGGTCTTCTACAAGTTTGAAACTAAGTCCCTTGCATGAGATCACAACTCCAAAACTTTAGAGATGTGTGTGTAACATAGAGTTTGAATGGTAATGGAACAATTTAAAGGATGAGATTGGTAAGAACGAAAGAGTTCATGTGAAAATAATAGTGTCACTCATTTGTATGGATGAAAAAATAAGTCCCTTTTAAATTTTCACATGAACGAAGACTGTACAAGAAGAGATTGTTGTAATTTCCATTATATCTAAATTCCTATCAGGATGGAATCTCTTGCACTCTTCACATTTGTTCTTAACCTCATACCCTCATAACTAAGGAAGGTATAATTCCTCACCAACCACCATATTCCATTAATGATTGGTGGTTGAGGTTTCAATATGGGATATGGTAATATAGACAGTGAAAAAGTTAGGAACTAGCCCCTCTTCTACTCTTTGCAACTAGTTTTCAAAATTTCTATTAATTTTCTAAATAATTCACATATCATATGCACAAATTGTAAGTCTATCTCATTTAATATAAAAAGCATAGTTACTATGATTATATACCTAACCTTTAATCAGTTCACCCTTCTTGTTGAGCTTAGCACTAGGAATTCATAAATGATATTACACAAAATCATTTTATGCAAGCTCACATGGATTGGCTTCATTCATTATAACCAAATATCTATAATTTGATCATATGTCAATATAAAACATTCAAAAGTTCAAAATTGAGATATTATATGTAAGATGGGTGGATTGTTGTTGGAAAGACGGGACTGAGATTAGTTATGGAGGAAGAACCATAAATAGTATTCCCCAGTAAATGGAGCAAGCTATAAACCTAAAACCATGTCCATGTGGAAATAATTATTTTCTTTTGGGTAAAAAATCCATAACTCTAGGATTCCCTAGGAATCATCAATGGATCATATTCTTCTTGTATCTTTCTTTGGAGGGGAATCATTCTTAAGGGAAATTTTACTACATAATGGCTAAACCTTTCCTTCTCTTATGTTGTGTTTTCCTAAGAGGAATTAGATCTAAGTTGATTGAAGGATGAGTTAAAAGCATGGATAAATTTCTATCATGGGTGAATTATTAGGCATTGTGTTCTAGGTTGAGAGAGATATTAAAGACACATAAGAGGTTTTTCACTAAAGAAGTAATCTAATGGCATGGATTGTAGGTGGAATCCACAATTTGGTTATGTCTAAATATGATTTGATTTAGTGAGGCACTGTTACAAAATTTTGAGGATACTTTAAATCGATAATATGTGGATGATGGTGCAAGTTGAATGGAATACATGTGTAGTGTGTTCTTATAGTTTCTTAGAAGCTCATAGTTTTAATTTTAGTTTAATGGAACTGGATTATATACAGTAGCTATGGCCTTGGAATAATGGTAATCATACATGGAAATATAATTTATGTTGACAAGATCAATGAGTTTACAGAAGATAAAGTTGGACTCATTAAGGACATAAAAGTAACACATCTCTAAGATTAGTGAAACATATGATCTAAGAATTAGATCAATATTATAGAGATGGATAATTTCATTACTAATAAAAGGGTCCATGGAAGCTACATGGAATATAGTGATAAGGACATATGGCATAAATGTGTTTTATTTCCTAACACAAAGCTAACAATATTAATGATGTAAAAGACTCCAAATGGGAACCACATCACTTAACACATGGGAGCCATGCCACGTTATAGGTGAAGACCACAATAATGACTACACATATTAGAGCGGCGTTACTTCATAAACACACACCATATTAAGAAATAGACTTGTGAATGTTAGGTGAGTTTATAGCTAGACTTCACATAAAAAAACTAAACATGTGGATATCAAATCTTCCCATATAGTATATAAAAATGATATATATATATATATATTATATAATATATTATTGTGTGTGTGTTGTTGTGTGTGTGTGTGTGTGTGTGTGTGTTTGTGTGTAGATTTTACTTAGTTACAACAGGTCTCCAAAGACTTGAACCCATATACAAAACATGTGCCATTCCACTCTAATAAATTCTTTGAAAAAAAAAATTATTAATTTACATTAATAAAATTTATAAATATAATTATAATATTTCATTTTGATTTTTGAAAAAGTAATAGAAAGATAATAAATTACTTAAATAAAGTAGAATTATGATCAATCACATAATATTTTGGTTAGTTGAATCGTCACAATGGTTAAGAATATTCTTTTATATATTGTTTCAATATAATTCATATTGGTAGTTTATTGTAAGTAAACTTTTAAACTCATTTTGCTTTACTTTTGATAGAAAAGTCCCACAAATGTATGTTGGCATTATGGCACAGGTTTGGAGCTATGGCACAGGTGTTGTCCTTGATGGCAACCCTCTTTGGTATCAGATCTCAGTTCAGGCACTCAGAAAGTAGAAAAAGACATGTACACAGGATCATCTAGACAAAGGCGCGTATACAAGCGGGTTATGCATTACAAAAGCGCGTATATGTTGGGGATCATTCTTTTGGTCCATGGCAGTTAGATCTTGGAACTTGAACCTATGTTTTGGACCATGGCGTCTCGTCAGATGTGTTGACCCCTATTTTTGGGTTCATGGTATTGAAATGTTATGGTTTTGGACCATGGTATTGGGGAAGGCCTAAGGCTATAAAAGAGGAAGGAGATCTTGTGACAAATTAGCATCTGAACTATTATTGAAGATCTGATAATCTGCTAGAGCTGGTATATTGGGTGGTGATGCAGATCTAGATCTGAAGTAAGGAGGAACCTTAGCGCAAAAGGAAGGATAAGGTCTATTCATGGGTCATAATCTTTAAGCCTAAATAATAGCATCTTTGTATGATTTTTATCTGCTAGATGTGGCGCTTGTTTGATCTATAAGTCCGAAATCTGGGTTAATTAGTGATTGAATATCTGGAAGAGTGTGTTGTACTTTATAGATCTGTACGCAGGTCCAGTGAAGAAAAGGCGCATATACACGGTATTTAGGTGAAGTGAAGGCGCGTATACGCATGTTGTTCCATACGCAGATGCGTATGCACACAAGTTACAGACTGTTGAAATAGCATATATGCTTTAAGTTGTGATCTAGCTGTTTCTGCTTATTGCTGCTGTGTTCTGGGTTTTGTTGTGTGGTTTCTGGTACTGTGTTTTGGGTACAGCTGGCAGAGAAGTATCTACTTGATTTCGGTTCTAGTTGGTGAAAAGGAGTTTGGTTGATGAAGAATTTCTTGATGATTGTTTGATGTTCATGGATCCAGTCTGAAAATTGACGAAACGTGGTCCCTGGAAGAAAGAGAAGGTTGTAGCCTTCTGTAGGCCAGCACCTACGTACTAGTATCTTGGCTAGTGCAAGAGCAAAAGGGGTTGTAGCTCCCTTCCAGGAGAAGCTAGAAAACGAGAGAGAGAGTTGTATCTCTCTGCAGGTTGCAGCCAGCATACTGGTAAAAAGACTGCACCAGTATATTGTAAAAAGAAGTTTCTAATTGAAAAGAAGATAGAGACGAATTGCAGCAGGTGGTTTTCACCCACATTGGGTTTCAACCTTATATCTTGTGTTCTTGTGTGTGACTGTTTCTCTGCTCTATTTTACTGTCTCTGGTTACTGCTATTTGATTCTGCATCACAGATTAACAATCATCATCAGAAAGATTAAGTAAAGTAAAAGCTAGCTTTGTATACGTGGGTTTCCTTCTGCATAATCGCGTATATACGCAGCTTAATTAATCTGAAGTAGCGTATATAAGTTGTTTTCAAAAAGGAATAATTACCTTAATAATACTGATTCACCCCCCCCTCAGTATTATTTCCAACAATTGGTATCAGAGCAGGTCCTTCTGAAGAAGCTTGATCGCTTGAAGGAAGATATTTCATCATGAGCAACTACGAGAGGGAAGCATCAATCAGGCCACAGGTTTTTGACGGGACAAACTTCGTATATTGGAAGGTAAGAGTTACTGCCTATCTTCAATCTTTGGGTACTGAAGTATTGGATATCATAGATACAGGGTATACTTTTCCAGCATCAACTCCCACAGATTCGGCTGAAAAGAAGAGATATGAAACAAATGCAAAGGCGGTCAATACTCTATTGGGATGTCTATCAAAATATGAATTTGTCAAAGTCATGCAGTATAAATCAGCTAAGGAAATATGGGACAAGATTGTTCTGAGCTATGAGGGAGATGAACAGGTAAAAAGGTAAAAACTCCAAACTCTCAGAATTCAGTATGAAAATCTCAGAATGTATAATGATGAAAGTTTGGCTAACTATTTTCTTCGTGTAGATGAGATTGTAAATTGTATGAAAAATTTGGGTGAAGATGTAAAGGAGGTTGTTATAGTTGAAAAAGTTCTAAGATCTTTGTCCCCTAGGTTTGAATCTAAACTTTCTGCTATAGAAGAAAAAGAAAAGCTTCAAGACCTTAAAATGTCACAGTTGCATGGAATTCTAACTGCTTATGAAATGAGGAAAGGTGGACCATCAGACAGGAGAGAAGTTGCCTTCAAGGCTTCTGGCAAAGGAAACTACTA